>JAVCKT010020079.1:0-28020 GCA_032273925.1 Rhynchotus rufescens | reverse complement strand
TCTACATCCCTGTCTGGAGAAGAGGTTTCCAAATGGGTTGCTGTAAAGGTCTCATTTGCTTCTGCTGAGCATCTTGCTGTGCCTTGGTAGGCTACTTATGGAGAACATTAATCAGCAGCCTACAGTATCCAGCTAAAGAGATTACAGGGCAAATCTGGAGGACACCGCTGAAAATAGCAGCAGGAAGGTTTAGGGGCAGCTCACAGATTATCAGTGCAGCTCAGCTCACAGCATCCCAGTACAGAAATGCGCTTGGCAGCTTCATGGGTCTGGGATGGGCATCAAGCTGCAGTAGGACCTAAACTTGGAATCTCGTGAGATATGGGGCACCCTAATACTGGACCTCCAATCCCTCAGACAGCATTTCTCATCAGAGAAAGGATCAAATGGACTTTAACCCCATGATTTTCATATGTGACCACGTTCTGCAGCACAAGATCCAAGAGCCAGCTCAGAAGAACCACTGGGGAAGGGATGTGATGAGTGCAGGGAGTGTGCCCCCACCTTGCTGTTCTCCTTGGAGTCGTCGGATTTCACGGCAATCTTGACCCCGCGCACGCTAATCTCCAGGACACAGCTGGAGGGTGGGTTAAAGTGCACAGTGAGGCGGCGCGTGGTGGCAATCTTGGGAAGAGAGAGAGACAACACTCGGACACTGGCAGGCAGCACGTGGTGACAGCTCGCCCTTCCCCGCGGAGGCTCTGCCCTTGCGCCCCACTTTGCCCTTCGTGCTACCAGGACTCTACCTTCTGCATGGCTGCACATAGCACGTCGTTGCCTTTGTGATAGGGAACTTGCACAGAGCCGAGGAACTTCACCCGAAACTGGTCCATCCAGTCACTGCTCTTGGCCAGAGCTGGAAGACAGAACATGTGTCAGGGAGCATGCAAGAACAGACACCTACAGCACGTGCCCTGGGCAAATGCCTATGGTTGGTGGTCAAATGTGCAGAGCAAGACACACATCCACTCTCCATTTTTTCCTACACCTGAAAGTGCCTGGCACAAAGACAGGAGCTTCCTGGGCTACCATTGTTCCCTCCTGATGCTCAACACATTCCTCCTTCCCTTCCCCTCCCTGGTGCCCTTCCACAGTCCCCCAGCACAGCACCAGCCTCCGTTCAGCAGAGAGGAGCTGGGCCAGGAACTGGGGATATCTACAGGCTGTTTGCAGAGAGGACTGGTACCTGTTACATGGTCTGGGTCCTTGGTGACTTCAATAGCATAGTAAGCAGGAAAGATGCCCCGGTCTCCTGTCCGCATGTTGTAGGCCTCATACCAGTAATCTTCTGCCTGCACCTCCACCAGCAAAGGATCGTCCACCTCCAGCTCCAGCTCATCCGCATGGCGAGGCACAAACCTGGGCAGGGAGGCACTAGCAGTTGGCCAGCCAGCAGCTCTGGTGGCCTAATTGCTAGGATATTGACACAGTGGAGAGCAATGAAAAACTCACAGCCAAAGGAGGCAGATAGAAAAAGTCAAAGATATCAGACTTCTGGATAAAGAAGCTGAGCAGGTCTAGAGTCAAAAGGGAGCACCCTGGCACTTCCTATGAGCTCTCTCACCCCTGCCGCAGCCTGGGTGGATGCTCCTTAGCTAGTGTCTGGCTCCAGCTGGGAAGGACACCAGCTAGGCACAGAGGTCTGGTCCCCAGGCTTCTCCCATTAGGAAGCACTGCAGTGGGCACAGAGGCTTGGATTGCGAGCCGTCTCCCATGAGCAGTGTGGCTAGAGCACTGTGGTGGGAGGGAAGTACTGGGCTTTCTAAGCGCTTGGCTTGGAATAGTGCTTGTGACCGCACTCACCTAAAGACAGCTCGGTGAGTCTGTTCCTGCTCCTCCCCATTGATCATGCAGGAGAACAACCCAAAGGACTCAGCACCTGGGGATGAAAGCAAAGGGGAACATTACAGTACCCTCACAGAGGGAAGGACACTGCTGGCATCTCATGTCAATGGCCAGATGTCTGGAGGTGCTCGTTGGAGCCTCCCCTTCAGACATCATAGTAGTTTTGCTCTCTGCTTTTCAGTCTGTCATCTCAGCCAAGAGGCAGAGCGCCCCATGGCACACACGCTGCAAGAAAACCCTTTCTCGTGACACTGATAAGAGACTGCACTGACAGCAGTGGAGCTGGAAGGACTCCAGGGAGCCAGGCACGGCTGAGAGCGCAATGCCAGCTTCCCTGTGGCCAGCACAGCTGCTATGCCCTGGATTCCTGGACAAACTCTGTCTCAAGGGCTCATTCCACCGGCCCTGCTGAGGCACTGGGAAAGCACAGCCAATAGAGGTGATATCTTTATGTCGGAGGACCAAGACTCTCCTGTTGCTTTAGCATGAGGCTTCCAAATAAAAGAAAAGTCGAGGGCCTGTCTATGTGGCTACAGGAAGATTATCCGCAGGCCACGCAAGGAGAGCGTGTCCCAGACTTTAGAGCTTGGGCTGCCCAAGCAGGACTCAGCTCTTTGGGGCTGTGCGTAGGAGCAAGGAGGGCAGGAAGCTGCCCCATCCCTGCTCCAGCAGCAATGTTTCCTCCAAAGTCCTAGCTGGTCCCTGGCCTGGCTGGACTTGGTGACAGAAGAGCAGGGCTGGGGGCAGGCAAATTGCCACAGTGGGAGCCTGGGCAGAGGCAGTGGGGAGGCAGAGCATCTTGGGTGGCCATGATCCCTGCATAAAGGGCAGCTTTCAAACCAGCCTTCAGTCACACATCAGTCACGAGCAGGGGACACATTTAGGAGGCATCTGCAGAGGCCACAGGGCAATTCAGGTAAGGTCTGAAGGTGGATGGAGAGAGCAGGGTGAGCTACTCTGCCATGCTGGAGGAAAGCCCCAGGAGGTGTCTGGCTGAGCAGCCCCAGTGTGTGGTGGTAAACATGTCCCATACCACAGGAACATTCTTGGCTGAGATAAAGTCAAGCAATGGTAAAAGTGAGAGAGGAAGGCATGACAAGAGCCATGACACGCATACATGACAGAAGCACCTAGCGGTCCTTGTTGAAAACATGACCTTTTTGTGCCATCCCCTGGCCCTGCACTGCCGTGACAACCAGCAGCAGTTGCACAGCAGGACCAGGCCTCCGGCTTACTCTGAGGGCAGCCCAGTCTGCCAGAGCACAGCGCTGCTTTCCCCAACCCTCAGCCCTACTAGGACAATCACAACCAGCTAGTCCTTTGCTCCTCCGGGCAAAAAGGGGCACTCCAGATGGGCTGCTGCATCCCTGTGAGACAACCCAACCTCCTCCTCTACAGCTGGCACCATGCTGCCTTAGCCTAGGCGAAAAGCAGGTTGAAATGCCTCCAGCTACGCCTGCCTGAAGCTCACGAGGTCTTTCCAACCCCCGTCGCTGCAGAGGGAGAAGTCACAGTCTGGGGCAAGCAAACGTGGAGCCAGTGCTCACTGGGAGCCTCTCCATCTCCCTGGGGAATGCTGCCAGCCACACTTCATGGCACGTTAGTACTAGGGACAGGCAGGGCCGTCTAAGGACACAGGCCCCTTCCCACTCCTCCCTCTACCCAGCACTCACTGGAGGAACGTGCCCGGCCACTCATGAAGACGTTGAGGAACTTCTTGGAGAAGTGGATGTCTGCCTCGGGGGTGGAGTCCTCGGAGAGGCAGACCGAGTCACGCTTCAGTGCGTCCTCCTCATACTCCTCACCGATGGCCGACTCGTAGGGTGAGGAGACACAGTTGTCATAGACAGTGGCTGAGTCGCTCTCATCGCTGTAGCCAGAGTAGCACTGTTTGAGGCTGACCAGCTCCAGCTGCACGTTCTCATCCACCACTAGCGTGTATTTGACTGAGTCGTAGGAGAGGGCGCTGGTGTCCGAACTCACCGATGCCCTCTGAAGGTTGTGTCCTGGCCGGTAGCCACCGTTCCCCCCAGCGCAGGAGGTCCTGGGCAGGTTTGTCTTGTCAGGGGAGGACATATAGTCCAGCACCTCGTCCTCCTCACTGATAGAGGGGTTGGTTTTCCCTGCGAGGGCTGAGTAGCTGGAGGTGTCAACATCAGAGCTGATAGACATGCGGTTCTCGCTGGACTGGGACAGAAATGGTTTTTCAGCCTCCAAGGGGTCTGAGTTCTTCTGCACGGGTGTCAGGTAGATCTCCTCTGTGGCCTCGAGTCTCACGTCTGTCTGGTAGCGGATGCGGTCCCGGTGTGCCTCGGGGTCCCTTGTTGTCACCACCACCACGCTGGCGCCGTGGGGCAGGGGGCGGCTGGTCACCTGGTGCTTCTCGGCCGTGCGGGACGAGGCGACGCAGGCCGGTGCCATCTGCGTCGCTGCTGTGCGCCGACACGGGCTCTCCGTGGATGTGCCCCGGTCTTTGGTGGATGTTGTGCTGTTTTGGTGATTGATCTCATCACTCAGGCAAACGTGGTCGTGGGGAGGGGTCTGCTCACCTGCAGCGGGAGGAGAGCGGTGTCAGCACTCGTACTGCACCCTAGGAAGGAGGGCACCACGTCTGGGGGAACTGGAGGGAGATGTTCCAGCCAGGTCCCAGGCTCAAGCTGGACACACGTCCCATCCATGTCCTTGTGGGCTCTTCTTCCCAACCCCTTGCCGTGGCACCGCTTACCACGGGCTCCAGGAGTGCATTTACCCCCCAGAGCCAAAAAATGGTGCAAGGAGCTGTTCCTGGGCAAGAGCGTAGGAACTCACCCGTTTTCAGAGGGGATGATGACCGGGACACCCGCTCCTGCCAACTGTGCTTTTTTCCCAGAGAGTTGTTATTCAGCGTGTCCTGAGGAGAGGAACAAAGACGCCTTGTAGCGGGAGCAGTAAACAGCACGTGGCCCCACAGCACCCATCGCTCCCGGAGCCCGCAGCACCTGGCCCAGCTCTCCCCATGGCAGCTCGCTACTGCACGCTGGCACACACAGGTGCACTGGGACCACCTGCCAGCCCCATACCTTGCCACACTACCACTGCTGCTGGAAGAGTTTGAGTGGTGGCAGAAGCATCGGCAACGGGCTAGCCAGATAAAAAAGGCAGCCTGGCCTCAATTTCTGCACTTACTAACCCCGCAGGAACCCACATATGCCTTCTCGCTGCTGGATGGTTTCAAGCAAAATCTAGGCCCAAGGCTGCCTGAAGCCTGCCCCAGCACACTCTCACTTTCCTACTTGCTTGTAGTCCCTTACTGTTCTCATTATCCCACAAGGCAACAAACACCTGGATAGGGACTTGTGGCGCAGAATTGCAGCACTGCCACAGTGACTGGGCACAGCCTGGGGCTGCTGGGAGCACCTTGACCATCTGTGTGCACCCCCTGCTCCTCTTTTGCATCCGCGACAGTCCCTATAGACAGCTACATGTATGCTACATTGGGCACACTTTGTTCCCATTCTCCTGGCCTTGGCTATGTCAAAACTACTCAACATGACTTAATACGGAGATAGTAGTTCCAGTAGTCTATCCTATGTATACTGTGAGGATATATACTTATATTTATGGCATATAAACAGAAGCAGTCCACAAAGATTTCAATCCTGCACAGCAGGAGAGGAAGAGCAGGGTGGGGCTGGTATTCCATGTCTGTGTGAACGCTGCATGTGCTGCGTGGGTGCTGGTAAAGGTGCAGTGCTCCTGGTCCACTGCTGCGGGGTGTCCGTGCGCCCACATGCACCAGTGCTACACTGGGGACGGTGCTCGGTCTCACTACCATGCCTGGCGATGGGGAACCCCAGCAGCCTTGAGTCTATCGGGCTGGGGCAGGGAATCTCCTTGATCCCCAAGGCCCCGGGATCGGACTCCTTCCAGTGAGGCGCCCCACAGATTGCTCAGGAGCCCCCAGTCTCCTGTTGCTGTCGCCTGCCCCATTTCTTATCCTTTCCCCCACAACTCAACACCAAGTTCCTCTCTTGTTTCCCATTCCCCAAGCTCCTTCCTGCTGAAGCACAGGGTATCTTTTCCTGAGCTGCAGCAGTGGCATTTTCCATCCTGTTAGCTTTTGCTTGCATACTAAGCCCTGCTGGGCCTCTGGATTTTCTCCCGGCCTCGCCACAGCCTGCAGCAATTCAGGAGCTGCCCTGTTCTTGCCTGGCTTCCCCGCCAGCACGAAGCAAAGCCTTTGCCCTGCCAGCCTGCTAAGTCTCACGATGCTGAACAGCGTGGCTGCCCGGTGGCTCTCCACAGCGAGGAGGAGAGCGACCCCCTGCCAGCGGTCTCGGCAAGCTCTCTGCACGCACCCGCAGCCTCTCCTGAGCCAAGGCAAATAACAGCATATCCCCGCTTGCCTTTCCCAGGGATGCGGTGGGCCGGGACCCAGGCCAGGTGAGCTGCTGCAGGGACGGCCTCTGTGTGCAAAGCAATTCCTGCAGTGCCGCGAGCCAGCCAGGCAGCCCGGACCCTGGCCTGGCCACCTGGACCCCAGCCAGGCTACCTGGACCCTGGCCAGGCCACCCGGAGCAGGGGGGCAGGGAGCAAATACAGCAGGGAGAGCCCATGCGTGCTGCAGGACCAGGGCATTTTAGGGTCTGTGGTGCCCAGCAGGCATCGGAGGTGCATGCGGTCTCCAGGGATGGAGGCGGCCAGTCCCAGCAGTGAATTCCATCCTCCCACAGGCCCTCTGCCCCAGCCAGCTCTGCCTGTGTCACCAGTGCAGCCAGCAGGCAGCCTGCTGCATCCCACTGGCCTCTCCACCCTGGTGCCCTTCTGCCATGGTGCTGCCAGGCCCTGTGCCCCGCATGGGCTTCCTCTGCACTCCCTGCCATCCCACAGAGCACGGTGGAAGGTGCCTGTGCACAGGCCCCCGGGCGCACACACTGAACGGTGCCTGGCCGTGTCCCGTGCCCGCAGCTGGACACAGCTCCCACGTGCGGCTCGCTCCGGGGGCTGCGCAGGGTGGCACCGGCCGGGCCTGCGCCCTTGTCCATTATGTGCCGTACCCGCGTGGCAGCTCCTGTTGCCTGCCTAGCACTGCCGCCTTTATCTCGGTGCCAGCGGCCCCAGGGGTGCCGGCCCTGGCCCCTCACTCTTCCTCCTGCCCGCAGCTTCCCTGGAGAGCCGGCACCAGCTGCCATCTCCGGGCTATCGACACCCAGCTCCGACTCTTCCCCATCTGTCACCCGCAGGGACACCTGCCTCTTCCTTCCTTCTCCCTGGCTCAGCGTCACTGCGATGAAAATCCCCCTACTTGGCAAGGGAAGCTACTGCTGAATGCAGGAAGACAACGAAAATAGCCCTGGATGTAGCACACCTTGCACACGGGCGTGCAAAGTTTGCAGGAGGGACAGGGCAGAGGCCTCCCTGCCCCGGCTCCAATGGTCGGCGTGCGGGGCACCAAAACGCCACCAACAGCAACACTGCAGCAGGGTAGGGCAGGCAGCCCCCGAGAAACTCGGGGCGAAACCCGAGAGCGAGCAAAACAACAGCAATGCCTGGTCCTCCCCACCACCATGTTGGGCGTTGCCACCCTGTCTCTTGAATTGTGCACGGTGGGGTGATGTGCGTGGCGCCGGCGCCGCCGCTCGCAGCGGAGCTGGCTGTGCCTGTGGCTGGTGCCGCCGGGGCTCGCGGAGCCGGAGGCTGCAGCGCAGGCCCGCGTGCCCGGCTCACCAGCAGCACGCTGGCCCCCAGCGCGCTCTCCTAGGTTGGCGCAGCTTGTCCCCTTTGCTGGCACCTCCACGTGCCCTCCCTGCTTGGCCACACGCTCACCAGGCCCCACAGGCCTGGGCCGGGGAGCTGGGCTGGGTCGAGAAGGGTCCAGCCTTGCCAGGGCCGCACGGCAGCCCTGCAGAGGGGAAAGCAGTGTGGGGGCAGCCACCCTCATGCTCCCCTACCCGTGCACTGCTTGTCGCCAGCGGAGCCCGTCATCATTCCCAAACACAAGCCCCCTGCAGACGGGTTAAGCCCCTGCCATTCCCATGCCTACGTTGGCACACGGCACGCATGGTGGCCGCGCGCGCCTCCCGCTGCTCCGCCGCCTCACCTGGCTCCTAGGCACCTGCGGGAAGAGGTTGAGCGTTGTGGGTCGCTTGGGCCTGTAGGTGTCCATGGTCCCAGGCGGGGGGTCCTTCTTGAGCGGCTCGGGCGCCGTCTCCTCCTCGGCCGGGGTGTCCCCGGTGGCATCGATGAGGTCGAGCTGGAGCATCTCCGCCTGCAGCCGGCTGGCCTCCCCGCCGCCCACTGCGCGGACAGCATTGGCCTGCAGGCTCACATGGCTCTGCCGGGATTAATAGGCACAGTCATGAGACTGGGCGGGAAGGTCGGGAGCCGGCGCGCGCCGCACGGCGGGCAGGGAGGAGGGAGCTGGAGCTGGTACAGCCGCAAATCTGCACCCGCTGCCTCTTCCTTTTAAAGGGGCAGGAATAGTATTTTCAGCTCTCGGAAAGCATCTCCAAGCCGGGCTCCCTCCCCTGGCACTGCCATCTCTGGATCAGATGCAGAGGCACCCCCAGCATTTTGTGTCCATGCCCCGTGGCTGCAGTCACCATTGCAGCCACGGGGATGCTCTGTGGGTGCAGGCAAGAGGACAGGCCGACACATACCAGAAACAGGCAGGGCAGAGTGCGCCGGGTGCCAGAGCAGGGGGCCAGCTCTGCACCCACTCAGCCCGGTCTCCAAGGGGCAGGGAACACCGCGACTCTCCCAGTTCTTCAGCATCCACTCCCAATTTAAAACCATCTCCGGCTGATGCCGGCTGCCCTCTGCTTTCCCTGATGTCTCCTCTGGCACCGCGGAGGCTGCCCATGGGGTGCTGGGGCAGCAGGGCTTCTCTGCTGCCCCAGGGGAGTGGTGGCAGAAAGTCACCTCATTCAAGGTAGGGCGTACACCAGAAACATGCAGTCACTGTGTTTAAAATAAACAAATGCAGGCACCATTTCTTTCTTCCAACACAGAGTGAACATTTTCTTCATTCCTATCTTGGCTGCATAGATTCGTAAAACCACTGAGTAATTCTGGTTTCATCCAAGCCTTGCTCACAGCCAAGACTTCCAAGATGGAGCACGTTGCTCAGGGCCTTGCACATCAAGTTTGAATAACCTCCAGGAGCAGAACCCACTGCCTCTTTGGGCACCTGTACCGGTGCTACCCTGCTCTCCTCCTGCCTTCTCTTTTTATATGGGGTTGAAGATTCCCTTGTCAAGACTAGTACCTGCTGTGAGGTCCCTATGAGGACTAGAGGCCACCGTGCCTCATGCCAGGTCAAAAGGCACTGCTGTCCCTATGCAGCTGCCGGCATTGAAAGGTCAATGATTTCCTTCCCAGTAGCATCTACTGCAATCCTTGGAGTTTCACAGGTTGCTGTGGCGAGCGGTAAGGGCTGCGACTTGGCATTAGCTAGCTGAACTCTGCCTTATCTGCTGCTCGTGGGCACTGCAAAGCCATGGGAGAGGCGGAGGTGGAGAAGAGCTGCTTGTGCAGCTGCTGCTATCTGTGTCCCCAGCTGCACGGAGGATGGCCCTTGAGCCAGGGGCAGAAGAAATAGCCTGGACCTTTGGTTCTCACTGCTACCAGCTCTGGCATAGCCAGGCAATGCCAGCACAGGCTCAGCATAATGGGAACACAGTGTGGATGTCTCCCCGGGACCACCTGGCCCCAGTGTCCCTTCTGAGCAGGTACCAGGCAAGTGCCTGGAGGGACACTGCCCAGGTCAGCCCTGAAAATCGGCCTAAGTGTAAAAGTAGATTCTTAGTTTGGATGCACCTGCACCCTTTCGAGGGGCCATCTGTCTCCTCTGCTCTCTTACAGCCAGGATATCACCACTGGATGTCCTCTTTAAATGCTTTTAAATGTTCTTTAAAATGCTTCAAACGTTTAATATCTTTCTAGTTTTTAACCTCAGCCTTTATTTAAAGAAAAATAAAACTGTTAAAAGGGCTGATGATGTCAGTTACTTGCATCAAATCACATCAATTTTAGCATGGAAACTGAAGCACATAAAAAGAATTGGGGGGAAAATTCCAGCTGAATAAATCCTAGCTAGCCAAGGTGGGTGTATTCAAGTCAACTGATTTGATAACATTCAAAATAGTCTACTAATGATACAGCTGGAGTGATCCCGTAGCCATAGCAAGTATCTCTGAAGGCTCGTAGAGAAGAGAAAGTCACAGAAGGATGCAGAAGAGCAAAACAGTACCTATTTTTAAAGTGTACTCTCTGCAAGTGAGGCACCATTCAGAAATCTATAGCTAAGAAGGAACAACAATCACTGTAGGAACTTATCAATTACTGATAGGACAACAAAGTGATATTGGAATAAAATAGCGTTTGTTCCCCATAACCATCTCAGTGGCACTTGCAGTGAATTGCAAAGAAAGAGGTAGGCATTAGACCTTGAAAAACCTTTCTAACAAGCAGAATAGCACCAGAAAAGGCCACCTAGGGAGGCCTTTAAGAACAAACCCTGTGAATATCTAACCCAAGGAGAGCCCAAGTACGCTCAGCCGCTGGCTGAAGCTGTCCTGTCTCAGCACAGACGGGGTCACGAGAGGACTCCCAAAGTCCCCCCAGCCTGTGGGAGGGAACAGGCAGGATCACAGGACAAGGGTAAGAGGGAGCCCTGCACCAGACCTCTGATCTTGCTGATTCCCTCTGATGTCACGTACCCGGCTTTACCCTGCCCAGGGGGTTCCATTAACTGACCAACATCATCTACATCCTGTCTCCCCACGGCAGCTGGGATCATTCTTCACCCAATCCCAAAAAGCTGTACAGAGCCTGGAGAAACGCTTCCTCTGTGCATCCTGGCACAGCCTGAAAGCTCTTTGTGGATACCAGAGGCAGGTTCAGGAGGAGCTGTTTGAAGAGTCATATACAGTAAACAGCCTTCTTGCTGCTGTAATCTATCCTGGCTTTGCTCCCTGTCTGCCCGTGCAACTGGTTCCCCGTCTGTCCCTGGATCAACAGGTTGGTTGGCACATTGCAGCTGTGTTTTGCTGTCATTTATTCCTTTGGGCAAGGCCTCTCGCTTTGGCATTTGGTCCTTCTTGGGCGCCCATTCTGCCAGCTGCGCAGCAGGGAATCAGGTTTTTCTCACACCACCACTCCAGCATTTCCAGGAGTCTTTAGATTTATGCTGAAACAAACCTTTTTTTTTTTTTTTTTTAAAAAAAAAGACCTCTGTATCTTCAAGATTGTTCCAGGCCTTGTCACACAATCCAGAACAGGATCAGATCATGACATTTTAAAACAGCCATATATAGATATATGATCTTTCCTTTAGGAAACTTATTCTCACTCTCATGTATTTCCAAGAAGGGCATTTTCTTTCCCATTCCTTCACTAAATCACTTTTGCACGTCCTAGGATACATATGAGGCAACAAGCCTCTATCAACTGCAGCCTGTTTCTGCCAGGAACCATCTCGCTAAAGTCAGGGACAGTCACCCGGTGCTTAAAAGACAAACGGAGGCCAAATCCAAAGGTCTTTTACTTCTGTTGTCATGATCCGTCTTAATGTACCCGAGCTCCTTGCCAAGCGAGCTGCCATTTGCTGTCTGCGGGCCACGTCACACGCTGGGAGCACCCCGCTGCTCCCCCTGAGCTGGGTCTCGTGTGGCAGGGACGCACCGTTGTAGAACAGCATTAAATACCGCTCTGCTCTTCCACGGATTGCTCTCTGGAGCTAAGCCCGCGCTTCAGTCTGTGTTTTAAGTCGTCCGGGGCTTTCTGTTCAGATTAAGGCTCTCTCAGCCACATTTGGGAATACTCCTCATTCTTCACGTGTGGTCTCCTGTCCATTAGGTGCAGGCATTTATAGAGTTCCCCGGTACACTAGCATCAATTTAAGCCTCCTTGCAGTCTGTGTGCGCCTCGGGCACTATTTCTGGAAAGCTGCTAAAACAGTCCATGATGAAGTCATCACTGTTGTTTTGTGGCTTAAAAAAGCCCCAACCCCGCCAAAACCCCCCAGTATTCAGGTGCTGTCCTCTGCAATGGCTGGTTGTTGCAGCCACAGGGTTTGAAGGGGCGTTTCCCCTCCGTGGAGGCTGCAGCGCGAGGCAGTGGGGAGGACACGTGGCAACGCGGCACGCGCGGGGACTCGGTGCCATCCGAGCACGCCCCATGCTCCCTGGCCCCCCCAGCGCGTGCCCCATCTGTTGGTGCCCTGCTCTGGCCGCGGTGCCATCTGGCCCCGCATCACTTCGCTGTGCATCAGCTCGTGCTCGGCGCCTTTCTGCTGGCCCGCGCCGCCTGCTCGCCCTGTCCCACGCGCAGGCCACCTCCCGCCTTGCAGGGACAATGGCACTGCGTGATGTAAGGAGCTCCCTTGACCAGGCGCCGGGTTCCTCACTGGTTTCTGAGCCTCTGTGTGGTGTCCAGGGCCAAAGAGCCCCTGCTGGGGCTGCCTGCTTCCCAACCCCGCAACCTCTCATCTCACGGCCTTGCCACGCTGAGCTCGCTCTGCCTGGGAACGGGGTCGGAAAGTGCTCTGGCTCTTGCCTTTGACATTTCAGATTGAAAAGCCGCTCTCAATGCCATTGCTGCCATCGCATTTACTTCTGCTCCTCAGGCAATATTTTATGTCCCATATAAGCCATTTGTACATATTTTTAGTAGCCATTTTAGTGCACATGAGACTTCTTTCTTCGCTGTGTTTTTGAATAGCTCACCGTTTCCCTGGAGGCAACCACACATCTGCCTTTAACCCAAGCAGACACTGAATGTACCCAAACATTTTTGCAAAGCAGCTCACAAGAGCCATCGGGGAAGGCATGAGGCACATTGCTGGTGCCCGAATAACCACAAGTCTTGGCACCACAGTGCAGAGATGCTGGAGCTCCTTAGGACACTGCGACAGGATGGTTCTGTTTTACGTGGGCAAAATTCTGTATTTTTCTTTACTATCCTTCCAAGAAGCTGCTGTGCTATTTGAGCTGCAGATCCCCCCCTCCACCACCACCCAATTACTCTCTCTGCCAAATCTCAGCTAAGGGCTGACATTTGGTAAGAAAAAATATCTGTCTAAGACCTGGCGTCTAGTTACACTACCTGCAGCTGAGAACTAGGACGGCTAATGGGAAGTGTCAGGCAAGCTCACCCGCAGCCACCAGCTGCCTCACCTATTACAGGCTGCATTTTTCTGATGCTCTCCGCTGGCTGCAGCTCGTCTCTTGCTGACATCCAGCCCCACTTCTGCCTTTAGTTTTTCCACAAGTGTTAACTCTCCTGCCTTTAGCGAATATACAGCCTGTCAGTCTGGGCCCATTACCCTAACCCTGCTGCACCTGATCACCCAGGCCATGAAACACTGGGTATGATTTTCCACAGAGGATGATCACCGAGTGAGCCAGGATGCCTCAGCCTCCCAGGCAGCAGGTCCCTTCGCACCTCCCTGCCTGTAATGAGCAATTTCCAACACTAAAAACTCCCTTTCTAATTTTAAATCTGTGACAGATTCCTCTGCCTTTTCCCTCCTCTCTGGGTCTCTACCCAAACAGCAGTTTTTCATAAAAATATTTTTTTCCCTAAGGATAAAATGATTCTCAAACCTTCTAGTAGCCTCTCCAAAGTTTTCTTCCCATTAGCATGGAACACCTTGGAAATGCCTAGGCATTCTGCATTTTGCCATATCCAGCGTATTTCTCAGCTTATCTCATTTTTTTTTCCTGTGTCCACTACCTCCTTGGGCAGTTCCAATGGCAGTCTGGATGCCTTCTAGCTCTCCACAGCATGCCCCAGGATATTTAGTGCTGATGGGAGACCCACTCGCAGCATCTGCCCAGGCTTTACAGCACCCATTTTATTTGATCTGCCACTTGCAGGGGTTGCAGCCATTTCCCCAACACATTTCCCTGTGTGTGACAAGGTGGCTGCTGCAGTGACCGGTGTTACCCTCCTTGCTGCCCGTGCCGCGCTTACCCGGGAGGCCAGGCTCTCCTTGCAGTGCAGACTGATGCCACACTCGTCAGTGATTTCAGAGAGATCTTCATCCTCAAACTCCTCAAGGCTGATGTCGTGGGTGAGCCTGGTGGGAGCGGAGATGGCACCATCACTCTCGGAGCACAGCTTGTGTGCAGGCTGAGCCCCAACATGTGCACCGGGTGGGCAGGAGCTGCGCCCCAGCCAGGGGCAGCTCTCATGGGGCTGCAAGAGCCTCTTCTGCTCCTCCCAGGAATAAAGACTGGGAGGGAGGGCTCTTGCTGGAGAGGAGAAGCCCATCCCCACCACAGCAGGGCTGCAGGGTGTCAGGTCGGCCCTGCCTGGGTGCAGGCAGCTGGGATGTGTGTGTGGAGGAGGACAGAGACAGATGGCACGGCCGGCCCCATCCCAGAGGCTTAGCTCCCGCCGTCCCGGGCAGTCCCTGGCGCTGTCCTGACTGGGCAGGCTGCCCTGTGCACAGCGCTGCCAAGCCCAAACACACCCAGCGGGACGAGGATGAGGGTGACTGGGAAGGGAAGGGAGCAGTCACCATCCGAAGAAGGAACATGCTGCAATGGATGAGCACATGAGCAGCCACCAACACTGTGCATGCTGCAAGCCTGCATGCCATGGCCTGACCAGTGCCAGACACCCTGAGCAGGCCTGTCCAGAAGGGATGCTCCCCTAACGCAGGTGCTGGCCCATGCCAGGGGCTGCAAAGTATCTATTTCCCCAGATATCCCTGCAGTCACCAGTGCTGTCACACCCGTCTTCATGTACCCCAGGGGCTCCCTTAAGGCACACACTTATTGTACCTCTTGGAAAAGTTTACAGAGCTTTCCTTTTAGCAGCTCGATATATGCTGACTACCAGGCTGCCCATGCTCGCTCGCAGCTCCTGTTCCTCAGGGGAACAGGGAGGCATTCCTGGCTTCTGTGCATTAAAACATTTCTATTTACTCATACCGCAGTGCTCCTCATCCTTATTCATTACTGTGATGGTAAACACAAGAGTCCAGCTCCAAAGGTGCCTGCCAGCCGAGCTGGCCCCCAGAGCTTTGTCTCAAGCGGCCTGAGTGGAGCAGGCGCCGTTTGTGGGTTTCCATTTGCCGGGTCCCCCCTTGGGCTGGAGAAGCTCGGCAAGAAGGGACCCAGCACTGGGAAAGGGGCAGGGCATGCCGTTGGGCAAAGCAGGGGTCGGGAGGCCCTCACGCAGGGGGTAGTGGTGGCACCGGTGTCTCTCGTTCCCTCCCTGCCCACGGCAGAGGCTCCGTGGGGAGCAGGTGCTCAGGAACAGCCATGCAATGCCCGGGAGCGGGGTGTCTGCCCCCCGCTGCCTCTGTACATTTCCTCCCCTCCCGTGAGCCAGAGGCTCGTGAGGAGCCTTCAGGGAGCTAATCGATTCCTTCTCCTATTACAGGGGCTGCTGGGCGCGGGCACCAGCGGCCGCTAATGCTCCTTTCTCCATGTCTGGAGGCCCAGGGCCAGGCACGGAGCTGCCGGGGCTGGGCTGAGCCCTAGCAGGAGCCCCTGGGACTCCAGGGACGGGCAGGAGGAGGCCGGGCTCCCGCCCTGGCATGGGAAAGGTGCCCTGCCCGCTCCGGCACAGCGAGATGCTGCACTGGCATCCGCCACAGGCTCTGCCTGCACGCAGAGGGCAGCGGCAGGAGAAAGGTGCCCCTGGCACTCGGCCTTGGGAGGCTCCTTGCAAGTTGTCCCATTTCTCCCCTCGCCGTTTCAGCGCTCCTATTAAGGCTCCACATTAGCACCCACCCGCCAGGGCTTCTCTCCTCTTGCTGAGCCGAAAACTTTGAGCTTGTTTCGGTGCCAAGTTTGCTCCTGTCCTGCGGGCATCGCTCACGCAGGATGCGGTGCAGCCCAGGGAGAGGGGCTGTCCCCTCTTCCCCACACGCACATCCACAAGGACAACCGCCCCCCTGCCCAAGGCCCAGCCCGTTCCCTACCATTTCTCCCACTGGTCTTCCAGCCAGCTCTCCTCTTCGGTGCTTGACTCCATTTTCAAAACCAGCTGCATGGAGGAGGACCCCCTAACTTGGGGGACACGCTCTCTCCCAGGGAAGTCCCCCGTTGCCCTTGGGGCGAGGAGGAGCCGGGGAGATGAAGGCCAGGCCCTGGGCTCCGGCTGCCCCAGCGCAGTCTGTAGCTGCTGGTGCTAGCTCTCTGCCCGCTCACTGCGCAACCTAGGGAGGCTCATTAAAAATAGATGGAATCAGCTGTCCTCGAGGAGAAAAAAAAATAAAAAGATAACCTCCAGAGCTGAGCCGCTGCCAAGCGCCGGCACTCTGCTGGGACGCTGACTCCCTCTGCCTGCAGCTCGCCCGGCTCCTGCTGCTGCTCCAGCGCCTGCATCCCCTCGCCTGCAGCCGGGCCTGGGGAACATGGTTACCCTGACACCCACCCACATCACCCCGTCACCTTCTCCTGCCCTTGCAGCACTTCTGGCCAAGCCCTGGCAAGTCCCTTCCCCATAGGGGATGGTGGCATTTATCTAGTTAGAGAAGCATCATCTCACCTTCGAAAGGTAGGGACCATTTTGGTCACGCATGTGGGGCTGGCATCTCAGTCAGGTTTGCATCCCAACTGGAGGGAAGCACAAGGAGCACTAACAGCTCCCACTTCACCAAGAGGCAACTCCAGCTGGGAGCACTGCCCCTTCCTTGGGTGCTCCCTCCTAACCCACACTCCTCCTATCTCAGCCACGGCTATCCCTGCTCTTCCCTTAAACCTTAGTCCTACAAAGGGTCATTTTTTTACCACACTTCATCTCCTCAACCCTGTCTGGGTTAAAGTGAGGGTCTGGACCACTTTGTAGTCTGCCTTTGGCAAACTATTTTTGTGCTTTTGGCAAATATCTCTTGCAATACTGCATTTATTGTCATTCAAATCTTATAGTATCTAGGACTCCATCTTCCACATCAGATGTCCTGCAGGCATCTGATCTATTCAAAGTCTACTCACTTAATGGAAAAATCAAAACAAAGAAGCCTTTCTCCACATTACTCCTGCTCCTTTTGCTCACATAGCTGCTCTAGAAGTACCTCAGTGATACAGTGAGGACTCTCCATTACCCCACTGCCTCCAGCGCCACGCAGGAAACACTCCTGCCTTTCTCTGCTGCTTCCCAAAGAGGGCAAAAATGACACAGCCACTATTTCCACAGGCTCTATTAGTGCCTGTGAAAGCCTGAGCAGCGAGGTGCCCGAGCACCCAGAGCACCCAGAGGCAGCCCTGGATGCAGCCTTGGGCTTCGCAGGGAGAGCGCGTTGAGATGGCTGAGCTGCGGCTGCTGCTCCCGCCATCTGCTCTGCAAACAGAGCGAGAGAGCGTGTGGACATCCTCATCTCTGTAATGCTTAATTAACAAACCCCTGTTAATAAACAAGGCCTGACGTGTCTCTGCCAGTGTCTCAGCCAGCTCGATGCCCTGCCAGAGGAAAGGGGATAGACGACACGGGCTCCCCTGTGCGCTGCTCCGGAACGGGAGGCCCCAGGCCTCCCTGCGCATCTCCCTGCTCCCGCCAGCTCACTGGCGCCGTGCAGCCCTGCGAGGAGGAGGAGGAGGAGGAGGAGTGGGAAGCACGCCTGGGGAACAGCCTGTTGCGGGAGGCAGCGGGCGAGTGCCGGAGCAGTCGCAACCCCAGTGTGGTGCAGGGGGCCCTTGCAGCAGGGAGGGCTGGTGGGGAGCAGGGCCGGCGCTCCCAATGAGATGGGGCTGGGATGTGGCAGGGCTAGGGGAGCCAGGGATGGGCACAGCCCCTGGGGCTCGGGAAGGGGCTGAGTGGCCACACGGGAGCTGGCCAGAGGCCGTGCAGAGCAGCCATCCACCCACATCCAGGAGCCGCTCCGGCTGTGCCGTTCAACCGCCATGGCAACCGCATCCCTTGGAGCGCATGCTGCTCAGACCCAGACCCGGGGGAGGCAGTGAGCATCCAGGCAGCGCCCCTGGCCGTGGCCCCGCTGCCTCCCGGCACGTCCGTGCGTGTGGAGCCGGCGTGACAGCTCACTCCGTGCTGCAGCAGCAGGGGCACGCACCCGCAGGCCGGGAGCAGCGCCGGCCCCGCTGCACTCACACCTGCCTGCGCCGCCAGCCGTTGGCACCAGCCCTGGGGTGCCCCTGTGCCCCACAGGTGACCCACAAGCACCACCCTCACTCTGCACCTGGCCCGTATGCTGCCAGCCACACTGTCCCTCAGGCCCGCGCCGTCAGCAGCGCTGAGCCCGCGGGGAGCGCCTTGAGGTTAATACTGCGCCTCCACACGAGCTGTTCTGCCCTCCTGCCCTCCCCAGGCCACACAGCCTGAGGGATCCGAGGCTCCAACAGCCCCAGCTGCCCGGGTCCTATCCCAATGCTCTGCTGGGAGTCAGGGCTGTGCACAACTCCCACACCCAGCATAGCTCAAAATGAAGCACTTTTCTGCATTTGCTGGCCTGAGTTTTCCCCTTCATCACAGGAGCCAGACACTTTTGTTTAAAGCAAAGAGAAACCACCTCGCCCTCCCTCAGAGCAAGGCAGCATTCTCATCCTCTCTTATAACAAGAAAGGTAGCCCAGCTCCAACGCCCAGCTTGTCGCCTCTGAATGGGCTATTCAGACAGACCGAATATATATGGCTGACAGATAAAACAGCCTATAATGCTGGGATTGATTTTTGCCTCATCCTGAAAATGCTTCCTTCAACTTCCTGAAGAGCTGGAGAGAGGCCTCCCTCCCCCAGAGACTTCCCGTGCTCACAAGGCCCTGGCCATGGACGTGGCTGTGATTTCTTACAGACAGCCAGGCTCCCAAGGGAGGAGGGTAGCTTTCCTCCCCTTTTGTGGCCCATGCAAATATCTCCCCTAGGATCTGCTTCTCTAGAAGCTTTCCAGGTGGATGCTTTCCGCTTTTATCAGGTAGATGAGGATCAGTCTTTGACCCCTAAGGTCCCACACTCCTGCGAGGGGCAGCTTTCCTACATCAGAGCTGTACTCACTGCAGAGCCGCCAGTGCTGACAGCCTGGCTGTCTTATATCTGTGTTACCTGTGTTTTTATAATATATCTGTTGTGTCTGTATCTTATATCTAGTTCTATCTATACCTTTTATCTAGTTAATACGTGTACTCCTCTCTCTTGCTGCTCAGAAGGCACAACTGACACCCAATATCCATGGCCTACCTGATAAAAGAGCAGCCAAAGCATTTTCCCTCCCAGGACCCCGTGGCTGCCAGTTTCTCCACAGCCCTGATGGGCAGCACCAACCTGAGAGCCCAATTCAGTGGACACAGGAGCAGCGGGGCTGGCGCAGCCTTCAAGGAGAGCGCCCCAGGGCCCAGCACCCTGCTGGATCTCAGCCTCGGCCACCCCAGCCCTCCCTGGTGACACTCCAGCCTGGTCACAGCCAGACTAGTGGACAGAAGGACCCCTGGCCTGGAGAGGGAGCCGTGAGCGCATCACAGGAAACCTGACCAGAAAGGCTGACAGAACCGCTTGTGAGAGAACGGAGCTGAGAAGGAAACCATCTACCAGAGAGATGCTGGGGGGTTCAGCTGGTGAAACCTCCAACAAAGAAGCTTTTGGTGGCCTAGGGATAATATGAAAGATGCAGGAGAACTTCTTAATTTCTCTCTCCAAAAATGATGTACCTCCTGTTGCCAAGAGCAGCCATCTCCAGAGGTTCAGGGTTCACCACAATGTGCCTCATGTCCCATCTGTTCCCAGAGGCCACATGGCCTGCTGCACACAGCCCAAGTTGCACCAGGTAACAGATCTCCCAAACAACATTTCCAAAGCAGGGACATCCTCCTTGCACACCTCTCCCAGCTGCAACATAACCTCTGGTTCAGAAACACAACAGCCACTTTCAAAACTCTCACGCTGTGCCTGGGGCCTTGGGACAGACCTTGCCTTCCCACCATGACCTCCCAGCTCTCCTCATGTCTCTCCCATCTCCCCTGGCAGGGCATCAGTCCTTCCCAGGGGACAGATGCCGATGTGCTGGGCTCCCTCTCTCAAGGTCCGAGCCGCAGCGAGGAGCAGCACCTTGCTCTCCCTCCCTGTGGTGCTGCCGGTTCCATGGGAAAGGGCAGGTGCCCGGTGGACACGTTGCACCCAGCGCAGCAGCGCCCAGGACCCTCCCAGGGATGAGATGAAGCTCGGCTGCTCAGCCCCATCACCCAGCTGAGCCCCCCTACTCCATGGTGGACGTTTCCAGAGGCAGCGTTTCCTTGCGCGATTTGCAGGATTTATCCAGCCATGTTGTGAGCGCTCCCAGCAGCTCCAATAGGCAGCACTGCAAGAGGAGGAGGCTGCTGAAGCCCAGAGCTACCCAGCTTTCCACAGGCACAAGTCTGCTGAGACCTGCAGAGGTAAAATGTCCAACCCTGCCCCAGCCTGACTGCATCTAGCTGCTTCCTTACAGGGTGCTGCAGACCCCTAAGCCCCAGCGGTGAGGCCTGGCTGACACAAGTTCTGCTGTGGCCTTGGGCAAGACCTGGCCTCCTGAGCCACCCATCAGTGCCTCCTTCTCCAGCGGCTCCCAGGCAGCTCCGAGGCAGCACCCTGGGGTGCCAGAGACAAGCAGAAAGCCATGGCTGGAGACGCTAGAGGCACTAGAAGCACGGAGCCTCCCTGGGAGAGCAGCAGGGACCCGCCAGGTGCTGCCCATGCGGGTGGCAGCCGAGACTCCCGCTACCCGCGGAGCGCAGCCCAGCGCCGGAGCTGCCCTCGGAGCCGCCGGCGGCTCCCAAGGCCCCGGCCCCTCAGACCGGTCCCTCTGTGCACACCTGGCCCTGCCCTGGCCAGCGGGGGCCCTGGCAAGGCGCCCTGATGGGTTTGGGCAGAGAGGTCCCCACACTGCCTCCCAGATCAATGAGAGCGCTCAGCATTTCCGAATGGATCAATTCGGACACTCGCGCACATCTCGCCTGAGGCTGCTGCTTCCCAGGGACGCGAAGGGAAAGGGGAGCAGTCAGGATTTCCTGGAAAGGGCTAGAAGGAGGCTTTCCTGAGGATGGAGGAGGATGAAGCATTTTAATGAGGAAGAGGCATCTAAGAGGAAGCAGGACAGGTAGGGGATGGGGGGGTTTGGGGGGCCGAGCGGAGGCTGTGGGGGCCCGGGGGGGTGCGGCGCGGGCTGGGGGCGCGGGGGGGACCCCGCGGTGGGGGCTGCAGCCGCTCCTGCAGGGGGTTGCAGCGGGGACACGGGGAGAGGTGCCCGGGGGCAGCCCGTGCCCCGGGGGGGGGTCCCGGGGGAGGCGACCGGTACCTGAAATTGGGGGGCGATGCGAGGTGCAGCCCCAGGAAGGGGGAGGAGGCAGGCGGGGATGCGGCTCCTTTCTCTCGCTCCGCCATTCCGCGGCTGTCTCCATGCAGGCGGAGGCAGGGAGGGAGCGGGGAAGGAGGGAGCGAGGGAGGGAGGGAAGGAGGGAGGGAGCGAGGAGAGGAGGGGAGGGGGCTGCTGGGGGGGAGGGACGCACCTGCCGGCGGTGGGGGGGGGCGCAGGGGGCTCCTGCCCCCGGCCCTGGCGGCAGCTGCAGGACAGATGTGGCCGCAGCTGGACGCCCCGCCCCCCGGCAGGTGCCCCGGCCCGGGGCAGATGTGCAGCAGCTGGAGCAGCACCCAGGGGCCCCAGGAACCTGCCCAGATCCAGCCGGCCTGGAGTGCAGGGCCCCTTCCAACGGCCCCTTCCAAGGACTCGGGTGGTCCCGCTCCCATCCCCGAGCCCTCCCGGGGAGGCAGCTCCCCCTTCCAAGGGCTCGGGTGGTCCCGTTCCCATCCCCGAGACCTCCTGGGGAGGCAGCTCCCCCTTCCAAGGGCTCGGGTGGTCCCGCTCCCATCCCTGAGCCCTCCCGGGGAGGCAGCTCCTGGAGCAGGCGCAGGGCAGCAGCGCCAGGGCCGTCCCTTCTCTCAGAGCAGAGCCCGCTCCTCTCCCACGAGGCGGGCGCTCCCGCAGCCAAGGTGAGCGGCCGAGCACCAGAGCCCGGCTGTGTTCTCCCACCTTCGCCTCTGGTTTGCGCCCGCTGTGGGTCTGGCAGCCCCAGCTCGCCCCATTGCAAAGCCTGCCTCCTGTTCTCCCAGCCTCCCGAAGCCTGGGTGGGTCGAGGGGCGCTTAAAGCAGTTTTCACACCCCTCTCCCCCATATACAGACTCCCGTACCTAGCAAGAGTCTCTGCCCAGCTGCCGCTCTCCCCGAGGGAGCCAGAGCTGTCCTACCTGGGCAGGCCGTTACCCTCTGCTGCGCTGCTTCTCCAGCCCGAGCAGCAGGTTTCTTTGGTGTCTCTCTCCTTCCCATGCTTTGCAGCTATATCATAAAACAGTGCAAGCTGCTCTGCGTACAGAAGTGGACAGCAGTATTTTTAGACCCCAAGGCTGCTATTATAGGTAAGTGAACTTTTAATATTCCCCACGTAGCCACTACTCTCCTCCTTACTATATGCATGTGCCCATGACAGTCCCGGAGGGGTGGGCAGTGCTGCCTCTGCACTTCCCATTTTAAAGGCACGGCAGGTCCCATCACCGTTTCTCAAGCCACAGAGCTAACTGTCTTTGAGACAACAGTATTAATTTCTTGGCCAAGACCCAGGAGCTCAGCTGCTCTTCCAGAAAGGAGCAAGCAGAGCCCTCGGAGGCACAGAGCCCTGCTCTCTCTTGGGAGGCTTGGTCCTCTGCCAGACTCAAGAGCTGTTATTCCCGGCCAGCACGGAGTGGGCCAGCACGGAACCAGCAGCTCAGCAGCCACAGGCGCCCTTGGGGCGGCCGCTGCTGGTACCTCCACAGCTTGGCTGCAGGGATCCAGCCGGCTTCCCCTTGTCAGGACCTAAGAGACTCAATGTCTTCCACTTAGGGACAGAGGGAGCTTTGTCACTCTCAAAGGACAAGACTCAGCTACTGAACTGGGAGCAGGCTGCCCTACCTGTGGTGGGAATGCACCGGCTGCCCAACGTGTGGGACTATGAGAAGGAGCTGATCCTCACAGGCAGGTTCACTGTAAGCAGAACCTGCAGAACCTCTGCTCTGTAAGCAGAGTGAAATAAAAACCTAAACCAAACCCCAAAGAACTTTCCCACAGGGAAGCAACCTAACACTTGGACACCAGGTAGAACGATCTGATGCACCTGAGGATTGTCTAGGATATCTACTGAAAACTGGAGATGTGATAAAATAGGCGTTATAGTTATCCATATTATTTATAGACCCTACATAACCACTCCGGGCTCCCAGAAACATGTGTGTGCATGTTGTGCAAAGCAGAGACTCTATTTGCCCACAAACACTGTCATCTTTTCTTTCAAATTGTCTGTTTAACCACCAGGTTCCCTTCAGAGCACTTGCTCTTAGCCTGAGAAACGTTTGTGTGCTCAGAGAGGCTGTGTGCTCCTCTCCCCAGTTAAACTATCTGGCCCGACACAGGATATTCCCCCTTTCCCTCAGTGTGGTTATCGCACCAAATTGGCAGCTGATGCTTTCCTTTAACCATGCCCCTCAGTGTCCCAGATGTTGCCTGTGTCCCCATGAGGAACATGTGGTGAGGGTGGAGGCTCCCATGCCTGTCTTTGTGGAGGACAGATGAGGAAAGAGAGCTCCTGTAACCACCACCACTTGGAGCGCACAAGCACTGGCCCTCTACCCAAGGCCCAAGCCGCAGCCTCCGATCTGGCCTCTGCAGGTCCACGTTACATTAACGCCCACAGAGTAACTGCAAAACTCTTGAGTTTGTTGTATTGGCTCTTGGTCTTCCAAGGGACAGGCTGCAGAGTTTTGTCATTTACAAGCCCCTTCAGGCACTGAAATAGTATTTCCTCAGGCTCACAAGGCCTTTGCAGGAGGCAATTCAACATGAGCATCCAGCCTGACTATGGCCTCACTCACTTAACAAGTGCGCTGAATGCATCAAACACCTTGCAGACAAGTCTTGTCCTTTAATCAACAGTGCTTCTTTGAAACAATCTAGTCTGCATCTCTAAAAAGTCTTCTCACTCTCAAACACCCCCAATCAATTAGCCTCTCTGTTTAAATGCTTATAGAGGCAGAAGTGTTGTAGAGATTGCATCTTGTTCTTGCCTGGATTGTTTAATATTTGGGTAGCTGCTGTTCGGACAGGTATGAGCTGAACATGACTAAGGGCTAAGGATCTAGCACTTCCTGAAAGATGAATTGTGCAGCCACTTGCATTTCAGTTTGTTTGCTAAAGGCTTGCTGGTTACACAGAAAATAATGTACCTCATACATCCTCCAAAAGATAAAAAGTTTCAGTAACCAGGTCTACAAAGGAGCACTGAGGAGAATGGCATATTGCAAAAACAAAAGATGGCTTCAACTGTGCTTAGGTAGCTCCTAGGCTGCTTGACGTGGTGTATTTAGTATCAGTTCATGGCTTAGGCACACAGTTGCAAGAGGAAATAGACCAGCTCTGTCATATTTCTGTGCTCCAGTGCTGACCCCTCTCAGTGAAAATGGGTCTCCACACCAGTCCATGGAATATCTTCTGCAAGGCAGTCCTAAAAGGCACTACTTCAGATTCAGAACAACGCTGCTTGCCATGCACCAAGTTCATCCTCTGCACCCTTTGGGGATGCCTGTACCAGGCTGGACCAGGTAACCCTCCTGCCCTGTATCCCTCAGACACAGCAAATAGCTGTTATTTCAGGAAGCATTGTAACCCTCTGAGGTGCATGCCTTTGATGAGGCATCCTCTGCGTATCTCAGCTTCCAGCAATCCTCTGCTCTTTCCTGAAACAAAGATGATACTTTTGCTAGTAGTTATTAATGTTTTTTTCTTTCCTCATGAACTTGTCAAGCCTTTTGAATCCAGGAAAACTGTCCATATCCACAGCATACTAAGAGGCTGACACAAAAGGAGTCCATATAGGGGAAGCTGCAGATATGCTATATTCATCTGAGCCTGCCATCTGGTAGCTTAGTTAAACATCCCAAACCTAAACCCTTTGGAAATCAGTGAATAATCATTCCCGATTCCTCCTCTTCTTCACTCTGTCATTCTTATCTTTTCCAATGGGAAGAGATAACAAAATGGACAAATTCCAACCTATTTAGTAAGGTTCTGTATGGAAGTTATTCCACATCTTGATTACTCTTTGTGTGTTTCTCTGTGCCCTTTTCAGTTTTATTACCTGAACTGTTGTTGTTCCAGCCGTCACCATACACATCACAGGAGATGAGAGAAAATCTGCAGATGGGATTCCCCCTTATCCACAAATCCTCCCAGAAGACAGCTCAGGGAGATTTTGCCTCCTTTCCCTTTGACCCTTTACTCCCACAGAATCAGGCTTAATACACCATTTGCCTTCAAATAAAATGATCTGAACCACAGCAGAAAGGGTTAAAGACATTTATAAAAAATACTAACATCATATTTACAGACCATTGTCTAAACATCAAACTTTCCAAATGACAGAAGTCAAGTTTCTGTAATCTGAAGTTGCATGTCTTCTTTCTGCAGCAGAAGACAGGGGGTCTCTCCTTTCTCTTATACCCTTCCTGTCCTCAGACAGTGGGAGTAAGGTCTGGATTCAGACTGGAGTAGACAAAACCCAAGCAATGCTGATCACTGAGTTATTCACCAGGGAGACTCCACGAATAACAGAAGAAAGAAGTCAGGAAAAGCGAATCCTGTTTACTCAGACACTCTGGCCACTGGATTTCCTTAGCAAAGGGTATCTGTGGTGAATGCTCTCGGGAGACTAGTGGGAAGAAAAGGTTATTTGTCTACTTAATAAATTAACTCTTGGACAAAACTTAATTACTCCACTTCCTCCACTCCTTTATAAGCTTCTCATATATTTGAGTCAGTTTCTGTTTGCAACCCTAGTGTTCTGGGTTCAAATATAGGCTCCAAACTGTGAACCGACTATCCCAGAGCGGGAACCAAATCCCATGCTCTGAAAATCATTAGCTGATAAAGCTTACACACTACCTGCACCAGGTAGGGATGAAGAGCTTTGGACAGGAGATGAAAACAGTGCAAACAGCAGCCTATTGCATGGGGTTATCTACTGGAAATAATGCTGAAACAAAGGCTCTTCTATGGACTGCTCTCCCTGGCCCTCTCAGGTGGGACGGCGAGGAGAAACACTCTGCAGCACTGGGCTGAAATGGCATGCTGCAGCAGGACAAGGCCAAGGAATATCACAAGGAATATTCCGGGTTAAGAGCCTGGAAAGCTACACAGCGGTTCTGCTAGGCTATAAAGCATCAGCGTGTGAACAAGAAAGTGTGTTGCGCAGGGTATGAGACTTCGGAGTTACACTGGATACACACTCAGCACACCGATGCTAATACAGGAGGGAGCAAACATGCACACAGAACAGACAATGGACAGAGCCCAAGGAAGCCTCACTTCAAGAAGCTGCTGTGCAACCCATACTCCACCAGCACTGGGCACTCCACAGGCTACACACCAGACCCCAACAGCTTCCTTTGAAGGAGCTATTGCTCAGAGAAGGAAAGGCAGTAGATGCAAGATCCCAGGACTGTTTCCTCTACCAAGAGTAGCTGCTTTTGCTATCTGCAGCAGCAAGTTTCTTGGAGACTGCTTTAACCATATCAAGTCATGGTCTCATTCTACAAATAACCCCCCTTCTGAGCCTCTCTTCCTGGGTATCAAGCTGCTCTCCAGCTGCCTATTCCAGGCAAGAGTGCTATGGCTCAACCTCCCTGCAGAAGAATCTCACTACTGCAGCTTTAAGTGCCTTTCTATTATAAAAACCATTCATATCAGTTTGTTCATTTGCTACAATTGCCCTTCATTTATTTTCCATCCTACACATGTAAGATCCTGATGTATTCAGAAAGCACTTATGTCCCTGCCAGTCTAAACTTAACAAACATGGAGATTTTCCACTTCTCTGTTAGATGGACACTACTCTTGATATTCTAGAAGCTTCCTCCTCAACTGCTACTATAACCTTGGCCCACCTCACTGCCTACTACCAGCAGTGAGAACGGACATTCATTACTTCTGAGATGCACCTCCTTATCAGTGCACAAAATCACATGCACTGATCCACTGTCAGAAAGATACACTCGCAGGTGAACAAGTTGATAGAAAGCTCTTGCCCCCTTGACATGGGGCTAGTTGAGCTTGGCTGAGAAAAAATATATTTGGCAGGCCAGAAAGCCAAATATCCCTAAGCACAAGTGATTTGGTGCCGTTTTGTGGCAGCTATTGGTATTGCACATTTACATGAGACACCCCAGGTTTTCTGTTGCAGCTCTCAAGTTCTGTTCCCTCCATGGCAACAGTCCCAGCTTCAGTTCTTGTCATCTTTTCAGCACTTGCTCTTCATCTGTGAGCTGCCTGACGCTGGCTGCAAGAGAAAGGAGAAGAGAGAGTTTGCCTTGATTCCCCCATCAGAGTGAAAAGGGAACTGGCAAAACACATGGCCAGCTCCTTCCCTGCAGCTTTCTGGAGCATTTCAGGAGGATGATTAGGAACAGCACCCACCTGCCAGCTCCCTCCTCCACCCTGTACCCTCACCACCTGGGCAAATCTGGCTCCAACCCCATTCTGTAGAACGGAAGGAAAACTTTCAGGAACAAATCCAAGAATATCTAATTGTGCTCCATAATTGCCCTAGTAATAAAGTACTCTGCTGTACTATGGGTTAAACAGCTTACCAAGCAAATCCAGAACAACCAGAAGGTAGTCACTGACAAATTACAGAGCTATGAAATTACAGTCCCTATCCGTGCCCTCAAGTACATCAATATTATACCTTAAAATTCAGGGAGTAAATTAAAATTGCTAACTGGTTCTTTTTAACTGTCAAAAAACAAGATGATTTGAGCCAGACCATGGCAGAAACTACTCACAGTCACAAGCTCTTGCCAGGGATGTCTGGAGCAGGGAGACCTCCCACTTTGGCTCGTTTGTACAGTTCTTCAGTGCACAGTTCTTCTGCTGCCTCATGCTTGCGCTTTGGAGAAGCCTGATCAGACTGTGGTACTCTCATCACTGTATAGGAAGAAAAGTTATTGCAAAATTTCCTCCAGCCTTGAACTCCTCACAGCTACACTCTGAGTTTCTAATGTGCCACAGAGCTGGGGCAGGAGAATTGCACTGTATAAACACAGGGAAATGTTGGCACAGCCTCCTTGAAGGTTCACTTTTGACAAATTTCGTTCAAAGCAGGATAACCGAGACTTCCAGAACAAACCCAAAGGTGTTCTCCTTTGCTGGGGGACTGCTTAATTATATCCAAGTAGC
>JAVCKT010020078.1:0-69657 GCA_032273925.1 Rhynchotus rufescens | reverse complement strand
CACACACTCAAATGGACCAATTTTTCCCTTCTAAACACTTTTCTCTTTTGTCTCAAACACTTTACTCAAAGTTTGAAGCCAGCCCTGTTTGAACAGGAGGTCAGACTAGAGACCTCAAGAGGTCCCTGTGTACCCGAACTAGCCTGCAAATCCAGTTCTTCATTTTAACTCTTTCCCCCCTGCAAAGCTGAGGTCAAAGGCTCTTCCTGTCTGTCCCACACCCTGCACCTCCTTATCCTTGAAGTTGCACCATGCCATGGGTACAGGTGCCTTTCCCATTCTCTGCTTCACACAAGCAGGCAGCAAAGCCCACACCAAGCAGAAACACCCCTGCTGCCCTCCTCCTCCAGCACACCCGTGTGGGCTCCCTGGGCACGTTGGGCACAGCTCCATCCAGCACCACGTGCCTCCACGCTGCGAGGTTCCAGCACTGAGCAAGGCATCTGCCGCCGACACCGCTGGGTGCCCCTGGGATCAGCTCCCCAGCCACAGCCGCCTCCTCTCCCAGGACCTGGGAACACCAGCACGCGTCCTGGAAGAGTTGACTACCCTCCCGTAAACAAGGCCCATCACAAAGCCGTTCCCGTGGCTTTGGCGCCAGCGCTGCTGCTTCCTGCAGGCCCTCAACCCAGAGCGAGGAGGGTCTCAGCCCTTCAGGGCTGGGATCACTGCTCCAGCAAGGGCACAGGCTTCCCAGCACACGTTTGGCAGGTGCTTTCCTTCCTATACTTTCTCGTCGTGGCAAGGTGACGCTCTTGATTTTTTTCTTAGAGATTTGTGAAATACACCGTAAAGTTATCCATCAACTCTAAGCTGACGGCATTTTTTGAAGTCTGTCCTCAAACCTTTCTGCAAAGCAAAGCAAGAAAAGCACAAGACAGAAAGAAAACACGCTTGGGTTATCTTCACTAAGTCAGCCTGGTGCATCTGGGAGGTTCGTTCATGCCAGATGCTAAACACAAAGTTCTAGATTTCATCAGAGAATGTCCTCACCAATGCTCTGCAGCCCAAATTTCATGGACTGAGCTAGATGTTTGGGGGATGCAAATGTTTTGATTAAGCTGTCAGAAGAACAGAGAGGAAAACTTGTTGCAGAAAAACATTCCACAAGCACAACTTGCTATTCTCTGAAGAGCTTGGATGGAAATTTGTAGGAATTGCCAAATCAGACTTTAGGAAAAATATCTTTGTATTCCACATCATCCATTCCCTAGCCTCCCCAAAAAAACAAAAATCCAGTTTTTGTAAGACCTCAAAGGTTTGTAAGAACACGCATCAGACATCAGCATCAGGCAGGAAGAAACTAGCAACTATGACCAGGAGACTTCCTTGAACTGAAAGTGTAAAGGAAAGCATGTCGACTACACATGCATTAGGCATAGGACACGATTAGTACTTTTGCACATGTATTTGCATGCAGAATTCTTTGGTTTCATCTCTTCTCTCTCCACCATGAGGAGTCTGTGTAGTCTGTCCAGAGGGCCTGACCCTGGGTCCTGCCTAGGATCATCTTGCTAGCTTCTCAAAAGCACTATCACTGCCAAAAACAGCCAGTAAGTGTCATGGGCTCTTTGGTGCTCCAGGACTCCTAGGACCAGAAATTCAAATAAAAAAGACAACTGCAAAACTACAGTGTTCTTCAGCACGCCATCATGTGCCACAGCAAGGTCCAAATTTCTAACATGATTGACCATCTCCCACAGGAGATTGGCATCTTTGCGAGAAAATCCATAGCTCAAAAACGCATTCCTCTGCGAGGGAGGAAATGTTTAAACACCTCCGACTTCTAACACTCGCTGCACAAAATTCAGAGCAACGCTTTCCGACCCTTAGAGACAGAAAGCTCTGTGCTAAAAATGTCAAAAAGTACCGATGAAAGACACCTGCTTTTCCTCCATTTTCCACTTTCTAGTTTGTTCTCCTGAGAAGAGTTGCCTGGTTGCCTAAGTAGGAGCTTTCTCCCCACTCATCTCCCTGTAGCTTGATCCTGCCATTAAGGCCTAATCCAGCGATTTTCGGTAATTTTTTTAGCAGCTGGGAAGCTGCGCAATGCAACAAATTCAGGATTATGACGTCAATAGAATCTAGTCAGGTCAGGTTGGAGATGGAAGGAGCAAGGAAATAAATTGCTACAGCAGCGAGTAAATTTTAATATTTCCTTAAACACAGACTCCACGAGGAAATGCATCAGCCATCAACAGAATTCAGCTGTCAGAAGGTCCAAAGCTCTAAGGAGAGAGCAAAAATCTGCGTGAACGCTGCCAAATACTATTTCACAATAAAGATGTATTTCCAGCTGCTGCTCATTTTGGCTCATATTTCTTCAACTTACTTTCCAATTCCAGTGGAATTACTTTAGAAATGGCTAAGCCCCCAAAAGCCCTGCTGCCAAGGGCACATCTCCACACGGCCTCAGGACGTCGGCGGTATTCCTGCTCATCTGCCTCATCTTTCAGAGTGTCATCGGAGACACATCTCCCTGCTCTCACCCTCACAGCAGGCATCTCCCGAGGCTTCATTCTTGGTCACCTGCTCACATCTCCCTGCTCTCCTCCGGGCAATGTGTCACCACTCATGGCCTAGGATGTCACTCCTTGGCTGCTGATGAGCAATTATAACCTACTTTCCCCTCCTTGCTCGCATGCACCACAGAGCTCTTCCAGACCCACGCACCTCTACACTCGATTGATCAGAAACTTAATTACTCCAATTTCTACCACGGGTTTCCAAACATGACTTACTGCGGACCAGGGCTGGACAAAATGCCTGCAAAGAGCCCTGCTCTGCTCCCTCCCTTACTCTCTCCATTTTAATAGCTCCTTGACCTGCCAGTTCAGAGCTTTGACTCCTGTCAAAGCCTCTTCTGCTCTTGGTAGATACCTCCTTTCCTTATATTTCTTATTAATTCCCACTTCTCCCACCAAACTTTCCCAGCCACAGCTCTTTGGAATGCCTGTCTCCCATTTTATAATCATTTCCTAGCTCTGTGTAGGTCAGCAAGATTTTCTCTATGGTTCTGTTGATTGCTCCCATCCTTCCCCACCTTTGCCCTCTTGACAGCAAGGTTGTTTTTTCACACTGGATGGCCTTGCATGGAGAGATAGTTGCTCTGGATATTATTACCTAGGTATTAGGAGCAGCTAAACAGGTACCTCTGAATAGTGGCCCATTCGTCCAGCCCTGTCAAATCACCATGGACTCTGAACCAAATCATCATGGACTCTGCTACACCCAAACCAAATGCGCGTCTCCACTCCGAATTAGAAAAACCTGTGCTTAATCTACTCTTCCTCTTGGGAAATGCTCTGCTGCTCACACAGTTTTCCTCTTCTATACAGCACATCTGTAAGCTAGTTTAAACAACTGCCATGTATTTATTTTTTTGCTAGCCACCATCTATGCACCTTGCTGGGTGTGTATAACATGGTATACAGGTTCACTCCTGATGAACTCACTCCTAGAGAAAGAGAAGCACGCATCTGGTACAAACTGCAAGCTTTTCATAGCAATTTAAAAACCACTAAGTGGCTGAACTCCTTGTTCTTTACTCAAGATTTCATGTGTTTCAAAGTGATCCCTGGCCTGATCAACAAACCAAATGGAAGAGATCACAGTGACACATACCTGACACCTCAACACAGACTTGACCCCCAATGCAATGAAAGCAGACAAGTCTCTGCACTGAAGAGCAGCACAGACCACTGGAATGAGCCACTGGATGCCCAGAATGGGGGAATGTCCAGTAAGAGTCTCCATTAAGCCATGTCATTCATCACACCTTCCTGCACCTCAACAGTTAATGAAAACCAGCAGCAGTCTACAGCAGAGGTGTAACCCTGCCATAGTTGATGTGTGTTCATATAAAAGAGGAAACTTGCATCAGATATGCTGGGAAAATAGGTTGTGGTATCATGGTCTCATGTAAAAGTCAGATGTCAGAAAAACAGCACCGTCCTGGCATTAGCGGTGCATATAACTCAACTGCAGGGTAGTGCCTGTGTTCTAGGGAAGAACTGGGCCCCTCTTGTCAGGCTGTGTTAATATCCCTGATGTCTAATGTAAGTCTCATCTGAAAGTAACTGGATTGGTTGCAATATCTATGCTATTATAGTGATCTATCATGGGGAGGACGTTGATTGAAACTGCAGTTTCTCTTACCAGTCAGCAGAGGAGGAAGAGGTCTTGCACACAATGAAGAGATAGCAATAGCTTCATTTGATATGACAAGCCAGCACAATTATAGTACCTGCTTTCTTCCCTCAATACATCAGAAGACGACATAAAACTCAGGCTCACATTAATTACCAGGCTTAGGCAATCTCAGGCACTCTTACCTAGATATCTATGGGATGCAGAATTTTCATTCATTCACACAAACCACTGCTGGGTTGTAGACAGAGGCTGGCGACAGAACAGCGAGCAAAATTAAGTTTAGGGGGACTAAATGGTTACATGCCCTTGGGCAGTCTCAAAATCTTCCCTAACTCGGCTGGCTTCAGTGATCAACAACACCAGGACCATGAGCAAAATAATGAGCTGAATCTGTTTGAGCAGTATTTCATCAAGCTTAGATTACCCTGCTTGGAATAACAGATCTTCACTGAATGTAATTTGTCTATTTTGTGGTGATTTAAAGCCATTTTTAGGAGGTTGTCCACCTGGGGTTGGGCAATGAAATTGAATTCAGTCACTTACAGTTCACCCTGCTTAATTTTGGAACATTTTTCCCATATAATATTTTCAGCGAATGTTAAACTGCTTAAGTACCTCAGAGATTTCAACCCATTATGTGTTTTGCCAACAAAAGCGAGAGCCAATGCCATTTGCATACTCTGTTGGGACTATTATTGCTCAATGATCAAGAGCATCCTCAGCTCTGCAGATGTCTGAGCCTTTAGTACGTGCCAGGTAGACTCAAGAGCCCATGCACTGAGAAACAACATTTCTTAGGACAAAGGCAGCAACCCTTTCTCATTAATTGCAGTATTTTGCTCTGTATTAAAGAATACATAAAAGCAGTTCATTAAATATTTTCCTGAGATTATATGCCTACCCTTTCCTGAACCAAGGGTCTACCAGAGCACCAGGAAGAGCTGCTGATGGGCTAGGAGCAAGCATTTGTTTAGCCTTCACTTACTGCACGTACCATGGATATCTTAAGTATGTTCATCTTAAGAGCTGCAAGCACCGCATTGCACAGCCAGGCTTGAATCCTGCTACAGGCCACAGTACTGTGCAACATGGCTGAATAAGCAGTAGTACTGGAGTGACAGAAACCCTCCCAAAGCTTTAATTAACTCAATGGCACTTCCTTGCACTGCTGAGTCTTGGATTAAGCTGGATCAATGCCACACTCCATGCTTGCACTCTATAGCATGTCAAGGGAAACACTACTAACTATGCCACAGATAGCAGATGGGCTAAGCAAGTGGAGAACATAAAAAAAAACTTGAAATGAAGGGTAGAAATAGGGAAGAAGTGGTAATAAACACACGTCCTGTGATGAGCTCTTGAGGAAAGAGGAAAGGTCCTATTTGGCAATATAGTAGTGAGACAGTTAATACTGTCCTAGGTGACATTGACCTAAATGAACTAAAAGGTTGGTGTAGATGGAGCTATAAGATGATGATTGGAAAGTTGGCCCTCCAAAGACATTTATTAGTGATAGTCCTGTTAACTGGCCAGCTAAAAACCCAGGAGAGGAAAGGCATTATATTCAGAACAGAGTAAGAAGCCCAAAGGAACTTGACAAAAGGGAGAAAATAAGATGGAGCTCAACATGGTGCAGAACTGAGTTTGGTTGCCTGCAATTAAATGCACAGAAACAGAATAAGAGTTTTCCATTCAGCTCAAAAGGGAGATGGTGAGGTTGCACCAACTCAACATGAAAGTTCAGGTTCTGCAAAAGGAAAATGATGAGGCATTTCTTCATGGAAGATGCAGACTAAAGACAATAAGTTAGAGAGGAATGACACAAACTCCAAGGGACAGGACACACTCTCTATGAGGAAAGCCTGGAGGAACTTAGGTTTAGGGCAATAGTCTCAAATCAGGTGCTTAAACTGCAGCAAAGATAACCCTGGCCTTCTTTCCCCAGACAATGGCAGATGAATTAGTACCTAGAGAGCCCACAAAAGGGCTGCCCAGCAGCACCTTACAGAGGTGCTGTTCCTGGCTCTAAATCCATCAGATATGCACACCGATGCAATTCAAGGCAGTTTCTTTCAGGATGCCATATCTCAGCTTTGGAAGAGCTCCTTATTCCTCTGCACCTTCTCACAGGTTGCCAACCCCACTTTCAAGTCATTCGCCTCCCTCTGCTTGGATTTGATCCAGGTCATCCACGCTAGAAGGCCTGCAATGGCAGTCCTCCAGTCATGCATGCTCTGTGGAGACTTTACACTGCCCTAGGCCTAGCATGGATTGATAATAAAGTGAGACAATAAATATTTAATTAAAAAAGTATTATAGACAAGCTATTTGACCTCCAGCAGCCTAGAAATAAGAACAGCTTCTGCAAAGATCTCCAAGTACATTCCTGGCACCTTACTGAACAGCGGCACAGCTTGGAGGAAAGCACCTCTGTGGCCTCAGGAGGAAAAGCCACCCCAAAGAGAATGCCCCTAAAAGAGCTTCAGAAAGCAACAGCCACAGTCAGCCCTTTCCCGTGCTGGAGCCTACCACATTCTAGACTAAAACTGCCCTGTCCCTGGGACAAGGTCTTTTCCCCTCCGTCTCCCTCTCCCTGAAGAGGAGTGTTCCTTCAATCAGACATTTCCATTTTGCTCCAATCTGCTCCCATACAGATGCCACAGGAAGACAAAGGAGATGAATCAAGCAAAGGCTATGGCCAGGCAGCAGGGAAGGCTAGAGCCAGTCCATATTCCCAGAGCTACATTTCTCACAATCCTTTGTCAAACTGAAGGTTTGATTGAAAAAACCCCTACATTGCATGGATTCCAGAAAACAAAAGATCTTTGCATTCCCCTTCCAATATGCACCACCCTCCCCTCTCCCCCGCCACACAGCTTTTAAACAGATAAAGAGGCAGCCAGGACCATTTTCCCCACAGCTTACACACAAGGCAGGCATCCCACAGCCTGCCCATCTGGGAGCCCCCCCTAGTCCCTTCCACCAGAGCCTATGGACAGCCCTGCTTTTAATCCCACAGGCAGCATCATCCCAATAATCTTCCTCAGTTTTCAATCTACTGATCTGGGGGCAACCCACAAATCCTCTCATCCTGAGAGCAAAGCAATCTTTACTGCTTCATCTCATCCTATCTCATTTTTTGTCTCTAATCCCTAGAAACAGGAATGAGCCCTGCAGAGGGAAGGCTGCTCTAGAGCAGTCTCTCCAGGAGCTAGTGCACAGAGAGACCTGGAGAAGGGAATATGAGGAGAACAAACAGGATGCACCAGGTCCAGAGCAGCAAGGAAAGCCACTAGAAGGGCAGAATTCCATCTGATGGGCTGGGGAGGGTCTGAACAAAACAGATATGAGATTATTTTCTATCCCTCGCTCAGTAAAAATCACATTTCCCTTGATTATCAGCTGAATGGACATTCCCCAAGTAGGAGGGGAAAAGAAAATCTAGTTCACTGCTCTCCAAATCACCCATGAAATTTTAACCCGTTAGTGGCAAGACCTACAAACTCAGGAAAGCATCCAGGTCCCTGGGATCAGAGATCTGGGCTGAGGACTGGATCCTCCAAGAGAAAGGTTAAATAGGAGAAAAAAAATCAATTTTAGGGCAAAGTGAAAGATGAAAAATTTTAAAAACAAATAAAACCACATGCTTCTCAGTTACAATGGCTAGGTGGTGGCCAGACCCAATGTTCTAGCATAGTGTCTCTGTGTAGCTGATGAAGAATTTTATTCTGTTTCAACTAGGTCTCCTCAGATGTGCTCAGGGATTATTTTGACCATGCTTCAGTCTTCACAAAACCTACACAATTTGGCCAATTTCTTATTTTATTATTAAGGTAAGTCCAAGCTGTTCATGAAAGGGCCAGGGTTTGGAGCCCCTCTGATGAGCGTTTCTGAATTTTTCAAAGCACTTCAAGGCTGGGCCCAGATGCCTCCTGCTCCCAGCACAGCAGAAGCCCGAGGTGAAGGAAGGGGGCAGGTTTTCCCATATTCCCCACCATGGGCTGGGTGCAGAAGAGAGCTTAGACACCACTTGGAAGCCATTATTCCTGTGTGATAATTCTGCACTTAGCAAAAATGCATTGGGGAAACAGCGAGAGAGAGGGCAGCAAGCAAGCTGCCCTGTTTTGTCCAGTCTTGGACTATATTTGTCCATCTTCCAGGGCCTGTGAGTTCAGGTCAGGACTCAAACACATGTCCTGCCTGCAGCATTTCCCTTGTTTGTGCTTACTCCGCAAACCTAAGTCCACATTTTCCACCCACAATCAAAGACTCCTCAGTCCCTAGGCTGGAGAAAAAGCTGCCAAGCAATGCTCCTGAGAGACACTCCTCGGGAAAAGGCATCTCATGGGAAGCATGCAGAGGGAGACCCTTGGGGCAGAGGTCTCCCAACCCTTAGAGAAGCAACCTGGCACTGCTCAGCTAAGACACAGCAGCTCTGGGGAGCACAAATCCGCTTGGGATGCATCACATCAACAGCCTTCCTTCTTGTAAGCAGCTATGTGTAGAGTTCTGGAGACGGAAGCAGGGTGAAGCCAAGCTCAAAGAGCACCACACACACAAGAAACAAGGACACAAGGCTGGCACATGAAGCAGAGCCCGCCGGTGGCCCGGCCACCCTCGGGCCAGGAGATCTGCAATGCAGAAGGTGCAGCCCAGCGCTGCTGCCCGCTCCATCCCGCGTGGCAGGCGCCCCGTGCAAAGCTTAGCTTGCTGGGCAGCCTGATGCCAGCAAGGAGGAGGTGGTGGTGACTCTCGGGGCCACCGCTGTGCCCCAGCTCGGCTGCCAAGGACGAGGTATGGGGGAAGTCATTATGCGGCTCTCCACGGCCGAGGGTGGATCGCCGGCCGCGCTGCGTTCAGACCCTGACAGCAGGCTCCAAAACTGTCACTCCCGATCTATTTTCACTTCAACTAAATCTCAACCTCGATTAAAATCAAGGGGAGAGCTGCGTTTTCCTTTCTGCTTCTCCCCATAGTAGGTCCTCTATAACCTCAGGTCTAAACAGCGAGCAGAATACACCAATGAGTAAATGAGCCGGCTTGCAAAAATCTGCTTGCCCAGGATTCACCAGGAAGCCAGGCTGCCAGCAATCGGAGAAGGGGCTGTTCCGACCCCCAGCGCCCGTCACGGCTGTGCCTGCACCGGTCATCCCTGCCCCTGGCTGCAAGGGGACCTGCCACTGCTGTGGCACTCGCATCGTGGGGCTGGGACCCACTGCTGTCCCCAGCCTGGCAGGCAGGGGAAAGGATGCTCTGCACCTTGCAGCCTAGGCTGGGGCTGTTCCTCCCACCTCCTTGCAGCATGCCAGGGATGGCCAAGGCTCAGCTACAGCTTCCCGCCTCTCTGAAGGCTCCTTTTCCTCCAAAAACACCAGGGTTGTACCCAAAAGGGTTTGGACCCAAAGGGTTCAAGGGTTTGACCAGGTCTGGCGGCAGCAGAACACCCTGTGCTGGCACCCATTGCAAGTTACCCGCTGGTTTGGCAAAGCTTAAGTAATACATGTGTGTATACACATAGATATATAAGAACACAAAACTGTAGCACCACAAAGGCAGCATTGCCATGAAAAGCAGAAAGCAGCTTGCTACGGCGATGAGGACAGCTCAGCTCCTCTCCCCACCCCTGGGAAAGCCGTGTTTAAATTCACTTTCCATTTCCCCTGATCAGAAGGTGCCTGTGGAAGCCGAGCTCAGTGGACTGCAGGCGACCGCGACCATCACCCTCACGCTGCAAGGAAGGAGACGTGAAGCCAGACGCACGGCCACCCCAGCGATGCAACAGCCCCCGGGGCACGGCCGCGCTCCGAGAGCATCCTTTGTTCAGCTCGTGGGGAGCAGGCGCCAGCGCAGCGGGCAGACCCTGCACGGCCACGAGCCCCTCACATTGCCCACTGCCACGGGACCCGCACCCCGCCGAGCGTAACGCGCTGCAAAGGCAAGGGAAAAAGCTAAAACGCGTGGTTTAGCTTGTGTTTCCAGCAATCCCAGGATGAGGATTCCTGGCAGAATCCGAATTTCTTTGTCTCTGTGCTGTGGAGAACAAGCTGGTGCTTCACAAGCAACACAAACTCCAACCGTGCAGGCGCTGCCTGTGCCCTGAGCCCTCTGCGGGCTCCTGATGGGGCTACCAGAGGCACAAGGGACCATATTTTTTTCTACCCCTGGACAAACTCTACTTCCTCTAACTGCAGGAATTTTATTTCTCTGGTAGACGTCAAGACTGATGGGGAAAGAGCCACAGTCACCCGATCACCTTAGAAAGGCAGTTCTACATCTTGATGTGCAGGCACATACAGAACTGTAAAAACGTGAGGGATGAAATCCCCACTTGTAAATCATCTAAAGGAGCCTTACACAACATGGCAAATGCTGTCTTTGTAGATGGATGCAAAGGAATCCTTCACTGCAAAACCCACTGCCCCGTGCACGAGATGCTTTCTAGGTCTCTGCCGCACAATCCAGCACAGATCACGACAGCATTCGTATTTTCTGATTATTTGCATTAAAATACCATGGCTTCTTCAAAACATTCTGAGGATAACTTGCATCCATTGCAAAACAACCATTTAAGAAAACCTTTAGGTTGTTTTAGAAGAATTTTCTCTTGACCTTGATCAGATCTATTTTTTCCTCCCGCTCCTGAATCAGTGTTGTTTAGAATGAAATACCCTTTTAATATCCATTAGCTAGTCTGAGAATATTTCTAAACATTTTTTTTTTCCAGGAAGAAAAAATTTAAATATTTCCCTTTATCTGTGAATACTAAAAACATTCATATAAATTAATCCATAAGAGAAGAGTCTGATTAAGGGTTTCAAAAACTATTATTGAATTATTTGGGAATTCTATATTGAGGATGAAACCCCTGATATTATACAAAATTTCTTTATTTCAGTATTTGGTTTCTGTATCAAAATGCAAGCTAGCATCTGTGTTCTCATCTGTCAAAATGAAAGATCAATCATTTTAAGGAAACTTAAACACAATGCCCTTGATCCATTGTGCCTGACATTAAGCCAGACATGACTTTCGATTAGTACAATAAGATTTTCTCATACGGCTGAAATTCAAGCTAGTTATCCCAGAAATTCAAATTTCAATTAAAATGTCAGAGAAAAAAATACAGTTTCCTCTTTATAATAAGATACTGATATTTTGGTATTGATTTTAACAGCGACTAAGTACTCCAAAGCATTAGAAACTATTATTTTGCTTTTGTATGGATAAAGCAATGGTTTAACCAAAGAAAAGACAACAGAAACATAATAGTGTTAGGAAGAATTCAGCTATTCTAAAAAAACTTAGCCAAAAAAGGTAAACCGAGAAGAAAAAATACCCTCAGAAAAGATGGTCCTCTTTCCAAAATTCAAATTTCAATCTATTTTCAGTACAAGAAAAGAAGAAAAAAGAAACAATTGAAAGGTAGAAGCGTAATCTAATAAGTTTGACATGCGGTATCCTAAAAACATCTTAGTCTGGGAGTTTGCTATATTGCCACACAAAGAAGTGATTAAAAATTTCATTTTCTTTAAGCCAATTCAGACTGCGCTGTCTGAATTGTGCCTATATGCAGGCACTCTATGCCTGCATATAAACAACCATACCCAAAGCACGCACCAGAAGTTATACCTACGTAGACTATATAGCTTCTCCCGGCTTAACAGAGGGACAAAGGCTTCACGACTCAATGGTACTAGCTTTACTAGTATCTATAATTACTCACTAATTATACAATAAAACTGAATTTCCAGAAAATAAAGCACACATTGTAACAAGTAATGATGATTTTCCAAATTTAAGTATTTTATAGGAGGGACGCAGAGAGAATCTATTAAGTATATTAAGGCATATAATTAGTTTCCCAATAACCCTATTCTTACTTAACACAGATGTAAATTTTCCCAACTCGAGCAATTCACTTAAGAAGGCTCTTAAGCGTTCAGAGCTCTTTTAACTCTTATTGAATCCGAGCTCGGACTTGCTTGGTGCTTCCACGCTATTTTTCACCTCTCCAAGAAGTTGGACGCGGCAGGTGGTCTCCCACCAGCACAACCTTCTAAATCTCCTTACCTTCCCCAAAGAAGGCGCGTGGCAGCGGCGTTGGGACAGATGGCCACTCTTCACGTTGGGGAAAGATGAAAAATGCAATGGGGAAAAAAATCCCCGCGATCTTTTGCTGTAGAGCAAAGAGGGCTCAAAGCCTCATTGGCCCCGGGATGGCAACCACGTGGCATAGGATGGAGAGCATGTGACCTATTTTCTCCCAAATCCCTTGGTCTGTTGGAAAGGGGGATGCTCCCACCGCCGATATTTGTCATTTCAGTGGGTTTTGATTTTTTTTTTTTTTCCCTCTCCTTTTTTTAAAGGCCACTGAGCAAATCAGGTTGCCTCAAGGCGATGAGGACAAACCAGCCAATGCTTTCGACATGAAAGAGAAAGGAGCCCCAGTATGAGATGAACACTGGAGCTCTGCCTGTGTGTGGGGGGAAACTGGGAGCTGCTATGCCAGGGTGTCAGCGAAACGCTGTCCGTCCACGAGCTGCAGGGAAAACGGCCTCTGCGAGGAAGAGGAGTTTGTACAGCAGTGCATGCACCCAACGCTTGTGGGGCTGCTGGCAGCGGGGTGTGTTAAAATACATATCTTGGGGGACAACTGCAACCAACGCATGGATCTGTTTGTAAATACAAGGTCTGGCTGTAAATCCCAGTACTTGGCTCTCACCAGCTGAGCACAGGAGGAAGGAAACACACACACACACACACAAAAAAAAAAAAGCAAAAACACCAAATCTGAGTCAGCAACAGTTCTGTCTAAGCAGCTTTTGGCCTTCCCTTGGTAACATCAGGTCCTGGTGGCCTCACACACCAATGCTCAACAAGAAGGCAAGCCCCAGGAGTATCCCGAGGTCTGGAAGCTGAAGGAGCAACGAGTTGGAGCTGCTGCTTTTTTAGGCGACTAAAGAAAGAGGAAATGTTCTTGAGCTCACTTTGCTTCTGGGTTTTAATTTTCTTTTTATTTTGTTTAGAAGTTAAACATTGTTCTTTAGTGCTAGTACATTAAAGTGAGAAAGAATACCAAGTAGAATGGAGAAAAGATGATAATGCTAATAAAAAGGAATAACCAGGAATAAACATTCCCACCATACCATCTTGTCATGCTAATGATATGCTTGTTTATGACAAATTAAAGGTCTCAAGTGAACCCACCTCTGGCAGGTGGACCCAAATTTCAGTGAACTTATTTCTGCAAAGCAGCTGTCCCAATCCACACTCCTATGTAAGGGCTTGAAGAATCATCTGAGCTTTGATTTCAGTGAGAAAGCCACCTCCGAGCCTTCTAAGCATCATCTCCACATCCAAAATCCAGTGCTCAGCACAGCTGTTAATTGTTGTAGTTCTTCCCAAGGACACGGCTCTACACTAGGACAGGAGAAGTCAGATGTTTCTGCAAGTGCAATGCGCAGTCTATTTTTTCCAGTTCATTCCTGAGACTCAATTGTCTCGCATAGTGTTAGCAAAGACAGAAATACAGCAATAAAGTGATCAGAACAGGGCAGAGAAGTAGAAACAACATGTGAGCCAAAAGAAAATGGTAATTATGGCAAGGTCCCCATGGACGCAAGTCTAGGAAATATTTCAGGCCCATCACACAGGACATGGGTTCCCAGAAGCAGGGAGGATGCTCTGCCCTAAGAGGATGGGATCAGCTGGCCCCACTGCCGAGTTCCTAGCCCTGTGGGGAAGAGAGCCAGGTAACAACAGCCCATCTGAGACAGCTGATTTCCCCCATGGACAGGCAGTCAGGGCATTAATCTATTCCATATTTCAATTAAAATCCTATTTCTTCCAGAGGGTCATTCTTCTCCAGCCACCGGCCAGAAGCTGAGGCATTTTATTTTAAACACAAACCAACGGACAACCTTACTCTCCATTGCATGCTCAAATACACTATCTTTCCCATATAGCCCAAACCATCCAGCTCACTGCTTTTCCCTCCTGCACCTTGCAATGGACACATCCAAGGAAGCAGTATGAGAAACTCTCCACCTTAGCACCCTCACTCTCCAGTCACAGCCCCCTCACCCTCTGCAGGCAATATCCAGCTAAATCTGGCTCCACAGTAATCTTCTGAATAATTATATAATAGGCAGACAGAAATCATTTTAGGCTGCTCTGTCGAGAGAAAGCAAGCTGGATTAAAAGATCAGAACAATACTGAGATTAAAACGCTTGGTTATTTTCAGCAGCAGAAAAAAATCATGGCTAAGGCACGAAAGATGTCAGAAACGCATATAATATCTTTTTATTCCCCCCAGAAGAACTATATGTGTTAGTTAAGGCTAGCTTCTAGATTCCCAGGTTATAGTCAGGCCTTATCTGCTTTATTTCCCAATGGTTCAAAGAAAAATAATTGGACAGGTGATAACTGTTTTATCTAAAGACTTCACTAAAAACAGTAAAAAAAATACTTCAAGTTATCTCAACTCTGCAGACTCATGCTGGATTAGACAATTGATATTGCATTGCTTGCTATGACCTCAGTTCCCCAAGTCACAACCATCACCGTGGAGTTTAACACAAAAATACCGTTACCTGCAAGAAACGTGGTTCCTTGCACGTGGTTTGCACCGGCCAAGCACAAAGCAAAGGGCCGTGGGCTGCCCTCGCAGGCGCCTCTGCGCCCTGTCCCCGCTGTCCCCAGCAAGGTCAGCGGCGCTCGCAGCACGGCGCTGACTGATCGCCTCGGCAGAGCGTGAAGGGGAGGCAGGGAAAAGCAGCGGGAAAGGGACCGAATGCCCGTGGCCGTGCTCTCCGCAGGGCAGGGCGCCGCGCGGATAATTCGCGGCCCGGATCGATGCTGGTAGCTGGGCTAGTTCACCTTCACGTTCAGATGAAGCAGAAGGGTCACATTAAAAGCCATTAGTGGTCAGCACGCATGTTCCCTTTGCAGACCTGTGTGGCACCACAGTCAATGTTTCTCCTGCCAGCATCAGGGCCAGCACCTTCCTCACCCCAGAACAGCCCCAGCCTTCAGGAATAACAATGACTACCTTCAGTATTGCTTAGACATGAGAAAAAGGGCAATTTCCTGATGCTAACTGGTCTAATAGAAACAAAAAAAGAAAAAAAAAGGAAAAAAACAGGTTTCTGTATTACTTGTACTTTTGCTATAAAGTAACCAGCATGCAATAAGTAAATCACTGTATTGCATACATGGAATCAGCTCCAAGTTCAACGGATGAAAGATAGCCCCATCTTTCCTTGCTTTTCAGCACAGACCAGCTGTAAATAAGAACATGTCCAGTTTTGGTGCCAACAGATAGCTCTAGGCAGAGCAGCAGGTCCAATACAGAGGTTACAAATAATGGTGGGGGATGAAGGGGAACAGAAGAGGCCTTGCAGGCATCCTCAAGGTCACAGGGACGAGTCACCAACACCAGAGACTGTCGCTCCAGGGCTCCATAATGCGTTGTTCTGTTGTTCCTACAGGTCCCGTGAGAAAGATCTGAGACACAACCTTGAAAATTCAGCATTTAAAAGGAAAGAGCTAAAGCGGACACATTTTAACAACTCTCCCCTTCATGAGATAGCTTTTAACTATAGTAGCAGGAAGCTAGGAAGAGCAAAACACTTTTGTACAACAAAGCTGTGATTTCACTACCTGCTGGTGTCCTCCGTGTCAGGTCAAGGAACTTTTATGCACCCGTAAGGAGGGCAATGCCTCCTGACAAACTGGGGAACGATATACAGCAGGCCAAGCACAACTTGAGTGTGCAACGTCCTTCCCTTACAGCTGTGCTGCCCTTCAAGCTGCAGACAGCAAGAACTTGAGTCGTGCTTCCCCTTAGGATGGGCTTAAGGAGTCTCCAACCTCTATTTTCATGTGTGATGGCAAGTAAGCAGGACAGAGCCATCTCACAGTGGTTGTGTGATCCAATGCTGACACTCACCAGGCTCCAAACCACAGCCCTCTGTAACCACAAGCTCACTATTGCTGAACAGGTCACCTCTGTGAGAGGCTTTGGACTTTTTGGGTCCCTTTTGGGGCAGTCAAAAACAACTTGGCTGATGCTTAGCTTAGTTGGTGCTTAGCTGATGGTGGTGCGCTAAGGAAAAAACAACAATCATAACTTGCCTTGTGCTTTGAGGTTGAAGAGCCAGGAGCTCCTCATGGGTACCTCTCCCGTCCAACTAGGGATGCAGAAACAGGGCTGGGGCACAGATAATGTAGAAATAATAGTGCTTTTGACAGGGTTGCATGGGAAGGTAGAAAAATGAAGTTGGAGACGTGCCCAGAGGAAGGTGGGAGTTGCAGGCTGTCATGGAGTTTGTACAAACGATGCTTTAACAACTTATTTGTGGAAAAGTGCCTTCACTAAAGCTAGGGAAAAAAACCCTATGTGCCAGATGGCCTGGCAGCTTGGGAACATCAGCTTTGGGACTTGATCCCAGGCTGGTCCTCACTACAGTCAGCTCCCCAGAGCAAGGATGCCCCCGTTTTTCTTGGTATTTGGCTATGAGAAGTCCCCACCTGAGATCTGCCTTGCACAGGCAAGAAGCTAGCAAGCAGAGAAGAGATTGGGAACTCAATGGATGTCCCTCAAAGTATTATTAGCAACCAGTCCTGTCCCGAAATTACCTTTAATCTCCAAACAGAAGAGTCACAGTCTCTTGTAAAAACTACAATTGAACCCATTTGTATGGGAAACTGCCCATAGCACACAGAACCAGTGAACCACCACAGCAGAGGCAATACAGGTCCTGTCACATGAGGGCCCAACCTGTAGCATCTGGACAATGGCAAGTCTTTCAGAGTCCTGCACTGCAGCCCTAACTGGTTGGCAGCAGGTCCCACACTACTGTCACTTAGGCCACAACACCATGGCCAGCATGTGCCTGCTCCCATCTGCTCATTTACTGATTCTTCCCAGTCTTCCTCAGAGAGGGGCCATGAGCACATTGGTTCTATGCTCAGACAGTATTGCTGCAAGACAGAAGAGGGCCTCTGAACCAAGGTCAGGTAAGAGCTGGAACAGCATCTTCTAGCTCGATCTAGGGGGTCAAGATACACACAGCCCTGGGCAATGTTCTCCAGGGACTAGAGAGATGGCAAGCTGCAGAGAGCCACAAGAGCCTGGGGCCTTCATCAAGCTGCCAAGCTTTACCTGTCCTCCAGGAGGGTGCTTTTACAGATGAGAAAACAAGCCTGGTCTGTATTCCCTGACCTTTCCCAAACTCCCTGCCTGGAGCCCAAGGTACAGCACCTAAAGCAAATCTGGGGCACGTTTATCTTCCGCCAGCTTCACTAGCATGTGCTTGCTTATGAATCAAGAGACTAAGTTACAGCTCAAGCTACAAGTGCTTGAAACCACCTTATAACCAATGACTGTGTAAATCTCTTAAGTTTTTTTTTTTTTTTTTTTTTTTTAGGCAAATTATACCCCTCCTAACTCTTAGTGGGTCACCTGCATTTAAAAAAAAAAAAAAAAAAAATTATATTATCCACTTACCCGAATTGCATCTTCTTTTCACAGATACAAAGATTTGCCCTGACAGCTCTCTCCCAATACTTTATGCTTAGAAAACAGGGATTAGCAAGCTTGGCACTTAAATGAAAAGAGGTGGGGTTGCCTGCTGCCAGCCACAGCATTTCTGCTTTATGAAGCTGCCTTCTCACCAAGACACATGTTCTCCTCTTTGCTAATGGAAAATGTTGCCCCGCCATCCATTTGCAATAGTCAATGCCTGGGACAACATGATGGCTCAAGGCCAAAGCAGATCTATTTTAGTAACAAAAGCAGAGCAGCTGATGAAAATGACCTCGTCTATGCACTCCCCAGCTTCGCTCTTTCACTGGTTAAAATGGGCCCCTGTGGCCAGCGTGGTGGAAAGCAAAGAGCAGAGTACAACAGAAGGCCGAGGCAGCAGGATGGAAAACCTTTGTGACAGCAGGGCCATGCTGCCCTCTTTGCCAAAAGAAGCCCTGGCAGCAACACACACCTACAGCAGCTAAACACTTCCTAGGGGTTTGATTTACTGCTTTAGTAGACACTCCTTTACCAGGATCGCACTTGGCAGGGTGTAAATCCCACTTCCATTTTCCACCATGCCACAGCACTGCTGATCCCCAGCATGACAACACTCCTCTACTGGAGACCCCAACCACAGCCTCTGTGCAAGCATGTTACAGACTATGACTGAACTGCAGCTGCAAAGACTGCTCTCTCTTCCAACAATAACATTTGTAAGTGGATGGGATGGTCTTGCCTTACCTTACCCTGCAGGCTGGCCTCAGGCTCCAGAGCGACTCCTTGGAAAGTCTGGTTTCACCAGAATAGGGCATGCTGAGCACTGCAGAGCCAAAAGCCACAGTCCACAGCACGGCTGGACAGTGCAGACCTGCAGACCAGGGCAAGGGACAGGTTAGGGCCAGGGCAAACCGAGCCCAACAGCAGCTCAAGCCAGCTAATGCGGGACTGAGTGAGCCTGCCCAAAGCCCAGAACTGGCAGGAGCTCACCCATTGCTCTTGCAACATTTCTCAGCCCTTGCTCTTATTTTCCTCCTTCAGAAGGCTAAAATATCAAACACCACTAGCCCGAATCCAGGTGCTATTGACATTTCACTATTGAGTCCACAGAATCCACAGCTACCAGTTGTTCTCCACAACAGCCTTTCGCCTGACTAAAAAAAACAAGTCCCACACACATGGGACTGATTTCTCTCCTCAAGATGCCATTGCACTCACTGATAACACCTGGACACATGGGACATGACCCTAACAAGTGCCCCAGACAGCCCACAGCCAGGTGGTCTGTGTGCCAAGACCTGCCCCCATAGGGAGAACCAGAGCACAAGCCGTGGCTCTGCTTTCTCCAGACACCAAATTACAAAGGCAATGGAAATAATCCAGCACATTCCAGTTACATGGGTGCCTGGTTATTTTTATCCCTTCATTTTTGCTGCTGCTCCTGACGAGTTAACTGGGGCATGCATCACCCATCAATAAAATCAATCGAGCAGCCTGGGCAGTTAATAAGCTGAATGCCAGAGGGAAGGAAAACATCTCCATTACCCTAAACTTTGAGCATCACGATGGGAGAGCTGCAGTCCCCACTCACCGCTTGGACCTCGTGCTGTTGTTAACATGTCATGGCAGCTTATGCTTTTTGGTGGAAACCTTTCACTTTCCAGTGACTCAGCCACCACTGGTGTAAGGAGCCACTGCAAAATCCAGAATCCCTAGGTTTGTCCCCAATAAATTGGAAGTGAAATGCTAATACAGCTGCTATGGGAAAGAACCTGTTGCTGCAATGGGAGTCCATGGGATTCCCAAGGTTTGAAGGGACCTCAGGAGGTCTCTGGTCCAACCTACCGCTCAGAGCAAGGTCATCTCTGAAGTCAGACCAGTCTTTCTCCAGTTGGGCCTAGAAAAAATACCAAGGATGGAGACCACACAGCTTCTCTGGACAGCCTGTGCTTTGCTGCCTCACTGCCCCTGCAGCATCATTTTTCTTTCTACCCCAATATCCATGTGTGTAGGTCCCTGTGAACAAAAGCCCTGCCCTGCAGCATAAGGACTGATTTATGCTATTGTCCCAACCTCCTCCAGACACTCACCTGCAGAGAAGCTGAGGATGAGGGAGGCCAGTGGGGGCGGAAGGCTCTGGGGTCAGCGGTGGAGACGATGGGGGAAGACCTGAAAGAGAGAGCAAGACTTCAGCACCCGAGTGTGCAGGAAACTCCCCTCTCCTCCGCGTGGGCAGGGTGACCTGCAGCAAAGAGCAGCGTCTCCCTGCTGGGGACAGGTCCCTGCTGAGGCCAGGGAGGGGACGGCCTGAGGTGAGCAAACAGGCATTACGGACCCGGGGGCTGTTACAGAGAAAACAGGCTCAAATTAGTGAATTGGGGGTAATTATTTTGATAATTTCATTGAAAGTGATGGGAATTTTGGTAATTTTCCCAGTTAGCACAAACTGCTTGTCACCAGCTCAGATACTGGGGAAGAGAACAGCCTAAACATCTATGCTTCTCCTTTCCTACATTAAATTTCTATATTTTTCACCGTGGCCACAGTCCTGCAGAGGCATCCATACCTGCTTTTAGCAGTTCCTCTTCAGCTACTGGCTTTTCTTAAATATTTTATAGCCAGGACAGCACATGCTCCTCTGATGGCTGGGGCTGCTGTACAGAAAGGCAAAGTTTGGGGGATTTCTGGGTTTCAGAGCCAACAGGGACCAGCTGTGAGTAGCACACCGCAGCCCAAGACCTTCTCCTGCACCCATTCCCACTGCATCCCTCCCAACCTCAGCTGAGCTTCATCTAATCAAATGCAGAGGAAGAAGCTCAGATTCAGCCTGCAGAAGGAAACCCTGCTCCTGCTGCCCACCACCTGCATCACTCAACACCCTGCACCTGGGACTTCCAGAGGGTTGAAATAATCCCTGTCTTCTGACACACAGAGATGTCAAAACATCTAGGATTTTGCAGCACCCAGGAAAGAAGGATCCCACAGGAAAGACTAAAGCAGAAGACACAGCAGAAGCCACCCTACTGCAGCCTGCTCACTTCTCTATGCACAATCCGACTCTGACTTGCAAATGTGAGGCAATGAGATCAGAAGAAAACAAAACCAGAGGCAAAAAACCTCTCTTGTGTTTTGCTCTTTCCTCACACGGGAGACGAGTCGGAAAGCATTGCTCCCTACCCACATGGCCAGCTTGCCCATTAGCTCTTATTTACCAAGTACACAGGTCCTATTCCCAAATTGAGCCTATGTCTCAAAGAGGGGGGGTTCAGCTGCATGTGGCAGCTACGCCCTACAAAGGATGGCAGAAGAAAGATGCCCTCTCTTATGCTCTGCCTCCACAACTGCTCCTCTGCCCCAGGACACTCAGGCCAATTTTGATATAAATCCAGAATAAACCAAGAGTGCATTAATCTCTGCTTGCCTTGTTCCCTAGCCCTTTGCCCCCCTCGTCTCCATTAATAGTATGCTCTTGCAGACAATCCTCTCAATTCAGCTGTTTCCCATGCAAGTTCATTAGAACAATAAACATTAAAGAGCCCTGACCTCCTGCGCAGTATTCAAGGGAAGCCACTCAGGATGGATGAGTATTTCTTTATGAAACAGTGGCCAAGATATCCAGGTCATCACAAAAATCCCATCTCTTACTCTCAGATAAGAGCATATGACAATGCAGTCAATCCCACTGTGTGCATCGGTGGCCAGGAGGAGGAGATGTTGGAGCACAGACACGGCCAGTCACTCAGAGCAGCGTTCTCCAGAAAAACCCAGAGCAGATGGACATTTTCTCATCCTTAACTCTGCCTAGAGAAAGTCCAACTGAAATTTATAACTGGGTCCTATCCTGAGCAGCACAAACTCAACTTAGGGAATTATTTCCCAGTGGAGTCAGCCCAAAACACGCATGCTGACTCCCACAGAGCTCAGCAGGACTGTTTCCTTACTCGAAGCATCCAGAACATGCTGAGGGACTTGGCCACTTCAATCTGCTGAAAGTTTTGCCAGATTTAGACTTGCACAGTTAAGGGGGAAAAAAAATGACATTGATGTTACCAAGCATTCTTTAAAGATGGATTGGATCATGTGGCTTCAATAGCAGGCAAAGGTCCATGCTGATCAGCACACATGCTCTGAACGATGGACAGGCACAAGAAAGCCTTGGGATTTTTGTTTTAGGGTACATTACACGAAAACCATCAGTAGCATCTGAAAGCAGCATGAGTCCATGCTATCCTATTAAATCCAAAAGAAACAAAAATAAATCCTGTCTGATCTCTTGTTAAAATTATTTGGGAATCAGAGAGTCTATATATTCACACAACCGGTCTCCTTGCAAGCTCTTGCAAAACAAGCTCTACATCCTAAGGCAAAGAGCTGAAACTGGGTCTCACTGGAACACACAAAGCAGCAAAAGCAGTTTCAAGGGCAAGGCACAAGCCCTGCTCCACCGCGAAGCCACCGCTGCTCTTTCCCCCAAGAAGGATGAGCCTTCAGAGATGATCCACTTGAACAGATCTGAGACAGGAGCTGCCGCAAACCCCCTCCTCGTGCACGGAGCTATTTTGAGGCACACTGACAAGTATTTCCACGCGTGAGCTGGTCCTGGGCACGTCTCCGCGAGGCCGCCTTGGAGGCTGTCACAGTTCTCTCTCTTCCGTGCTGGCTGGAATAGAGTAAGTAATGCTCCTGAGGACATTTGCAGCCATCCAAAGTGACATCTGGAAGCCAAAGCTACAGCTGGCACTCTGTGGATTTTCCAAGAGTACCTCAGGCCTCTACATCCTTTTGGGCAATGGACGGAGGCAGAGCCACATGCACCTGGAGCACCACACGTTGGCTCCCAGCCTTGCTTGGGAATAGCACGGACAGACCTAGGAAAGTCACTATTTAAAAATAACCACACAGGCACTTAGGAGCTTCCCTTTCTCAAAGGCATCAGAAACTTCACCAAGGCAGTGTGACTACCGCAGCTCTGCAGCATGGGAATAGGGGTTCAGGCTGTAGCTTTTCTTAATAGATTTTATGCTCAGATGAATCTAGAGGACAGCTGGGCACGGTTTCTTCTTTGCTAAAAAGAGCAGTACAAGAACTGGCCGCAACTAAAGGAAGAAATAGAAGAATAAGGCTCAGCAGCTGGTCCTTTCCACCACCATCACCTGCTGCTCCCTCAAAGTTAAACCCCAGGCAAGAGCATGGTCCCTGCAAGTCATGAATCCACCCTGGGCATCAGCCCCCCCAGCACAACCAGGAAAAGAGGCTGAGCAAGAGCTGCTGGGCAGCTTGAGGGCAGAAATGAAAGGTTCACCCTGTTTTCTCTCCAGCCCTAAAGCCCGTGGCTGCCTCCTGGAGCACAGGAGCTGCCTTCCTCCTGCATTGAAACTTTCCCCTGCTGCTGGCACAGCTGCCCCATACCACAACCCCAGCTCCCCACACAACTGCAGACCTTCTGATGTCCTCTACCTCCTTGTACACAGCCCAGCTGCAGGGAAGAGGCACCAAGACACCCACTCCAGGACCCACCTGCCCTTCCTGCATACTGAAGACTGCAAAAGCAGCCTCTGTCCCTCTATTTAAAGACTCTAGTGCAACCTGCCTGCACAGCTGCCCCAAATTCAGTCTGCAATAGAGCTTGATTTCAGCCTATCCTCCCTTGTGAATACTTGATTCTTAGCCTCTCAAAGGGAGCTTCCTTGGTTCTTTGTATGGAGTTTAGGACTTAAGGGCAACCCAAAGCTCCCATATGGGCTTAGAGTTCCTTCCAAGGCACACAGGGAGCTACAAAGGCTCACAGATACCCTCTTACTTTATTGCAAATCCCCCAAGGAAAAGACAACCTTCTTTATTTATCTACAGGAGGGCATGCACTGCAGCTGGCACCATCCATGTCACCCAATCCACGAGCCAGGATGCACTTTGCAGATGTTATAGATGGGACTCTCATGGAGACGGCTCCATCTGCATTGTGTTCTCAGGCTGCCAGCTTCCCCTCTGGCTGGAGGGGACCCCCACGCTGGGCTCCAGTTAGATGAGGGGTAGCAGCTCCTTTGCACAGGCTGGTGCGATTGGGTTTTTTTGGCTGTTTTGGGCTTTTTCTTTCTTTTTTTTTTTTCTTTTTTCTTTTTAGTGACAGTATTCATCACAAAAACAAAAAGAGAGAACAATCCTTTTCTGACCTGTGTTCCCATCATTCGACTTACTGTATGTTTTACAGAGACAGAGGCAATGATTTTAATGTCCCAGTGAAAAAGCTGTCAGAACGAATCAGCCTCACTGGGCAGATTTCAGTGATGGTTTCTCCTCCCAGGCGCAGCCTGGCCACGGAAAACCGATTCAAGCGCTGCACACGCACTCACCACCACTACTCCTTTGTTTTTCCCAATAAATCATCCTTCCAAACCCAGTTCCTGGGGATGGGAAAGTGGGGAGAAGACTGCATGGGGCATGCAGGTGCGATCCTGCATGCGGTGGCTGCGAGAGAGGGAGAAGGGACAGCCCTACGTGGAGGAGCCAGCGTGACGTGATAGGAGGTGAGCGCTCCGAAGCCATCAGAGCCTCCGCAGAGATAAGCTGAGAAAAGCCACGAGCTACATGAGCAGAGCTGACATCTGCCCCCTGGCTGGGTACCTAATGAACGGAGACATTGTCCATTTGGGGAGATGAAGTAAAGTTAAAAGATTTCCGAGCTGACACCTTGTAGTCTTCGTCAGTATTCCTGCGGGAAACAGCCCTGCCCGGAGGAGGGACGTGGGGCATGGGAACGCAGCCCGCGCCGCAGGCTCCGCAGCCAGGCGGGTGAGCGGGCCGGGGCAGAGGGCCGCGGCGGCGCCTCGGGCAGCGCCTCATGCCCGACGCGCCACGTTCCCGCGCTGCAGGAGCAGCCCGCGCTCCGCGGCGCCCGCTGCCCCGCCAAGGAGACCCACAGGGATCTGCACGCCCCTCGGAAAGGCGGCAGCACTGGGAGGGAGCGTTCCCGGGTCCCGCTCGGCCGGGGGGACTCATGCATCCAGCTCCCTCCAGCATCTGGGGCAGTCTGAGCACAAGCCAACGATCTCAGGTGCCTCTTCCGCATCAGCAACCCATCGGCACCAGCCCATCCAGCAGCCTCGGGCTGGAATGGGGTCAGTGCCGGAGGAGCAGGGCGGTACTCGGCACCTCCATCCCCTTGGAAGCTAAGGGAGGCGCCTCGGGAAGCGCCAGCCCCCGGCATCGCCCCCAGAGCCCGCTCCCTCCTCCTCTGCTTCCGCAAACCTAGTTCAGTCAGGCCGCATAAATCCACCCTGCCTAAGCCTGCTTGTCATTAGCTCTTACTTTTTTTCTTTTTTTTTTTTTTCTCTCTTAACTCACCTCCAGTCTCTTTATTAGCTAGCACCTGAAACAGCATCTGGTGACGAGATGGGATTGACGGAGTGGAGCACGAGAAGTGGGGAAGAGCTCCCGTGTCTCCAGTATCGGAGCCCTCAGCAAAGCTCCAAAAACCACTCATGTTAAAATACTTGTGAACGTCAGCTAATAACCCCCTCCCTGCCACTATAAATAACCCCAAAGTCCTTGCAGGCCCATCCCACGTCGTCCATTTGGGAAAGCTCATTCCTTGCATGCTCCATGAAGGTGTTTTCCTTTCTTAAACCTTGTTTGTTTGTTTCTTTGGTCTTTATTTTTTTCCCAGGGAAATGCTCTCTCTCAGCTCTTCCCAGCTCGAGGGTGATCCTCTAGCATCTGCAATCCTTTCTAGCAGCTAACTCAAGCTTTATTTTTTCTTTTTATGCCCTCTTTGTCAGCTCTTTGTATTGTTTTCATCAATCACCATCCCACCATCAAGGTGGGATATTTAGATTCCTATCAGTAATGCAGAGATGCTTCTCTCTGCTCCTCCCACCAACTTTTCAGCCTTGTTTCCTACAATGCAGCCGCCCTGCCATGAGAGCACAGCATGCAGGATTTGATCCTACTTCTGGTGTGGGTCACGTCTCCCTGGGTTGGGGCTCCACAAATAGCCCCATTTGCTCTCTGCAGTCTCTAACTATCATGGCAAGGAAGTACCTCGTTCTGCTGCACACAAGCTGTGCACGAAGCAAAGGTGATGCCCTAGGAGAGGAGGTGCATCTGCTGGTCCAAAACTTCACGTGCAGCCATATGGGTGCACAGCAAACCCATGGTCATGATCCACAACCCTGCTGAGCTTCAGTCAGTGGGGAACAGGAGGCGAGATACAGCCCCCGAGCAGAGGTCCTGGTGCACGGGCTGCTTGCAGGGCCAGCACAGCCCTGGTCCCAGCGCATCGCTGGGATACGTGTGCTCTTCCAGTGTGTGATATCAGGGAGGGCTTTCTACCAAGCACCTGAAATAGCTTGTGGCCAGCAGCTTTCCTCCGCCGAGCTTTCGCTTCTTCTGCTTTGGTGGAGGCTTTGCTTGTCCCTTCAGTTCTTCCTGAGCTCTTGCTCCCCAGCAGTGCAGGGCTTCCGGGGGTACATGAGTGGCCACCGGAGTGGCTTGGGGCACGTGAGGCACAGCGAGGGAAGCCCTGGGACTGGAGAGGGGCTGGGGGGCCTCGGTGGGAGCGGGCAGGAGGGTGGCAGTGGCAGTGCTCACAGGTCAGTGCTAAGGAGCCGGTTTGGGAGCTAGGGACCCACTCCAAATTGAGTGCTGAGGCTGCCTTCAGTCACACTGTGCTGCCTTCAGTCACACTGATGTAAACCCAGATGGATGGGACCACAATGCTCTTCATCTTCCCGGGTAGAGGGATGCTGGAAGCAGACAGAGCCCCACAAAAGAGCACGGTCTGACTCCAACTGGGGAATCGACCAGAGGAGCGGACCACGGCTTCAGGAGGCTTGGCCACCAGCAGCATCAGGGTGGACTCCACCAGCAAGAGAAGCCTAAGCCCGATGTTGATATCTGCATGGTGCTGGGGAGGAAACGCAGCGGCGGCGCCGGGCTGCACGCCCGGGACACGCAGGCTCGCGGTCACCCGCTGCACGCGAGCAGATGGAGCCACCTCAAATCCTCCTGTAAGCCCGAAGAGGGAACTAATCTTTTAGAGGACAGATCGGGTGGCGAGGGGGAAGCTCAGCGTTTGGCTTTTTCTCTTTCTTGAAGTGAAAACTGATGGTGCTTTTCAGATGCTTTTCTGTGAACTAAAACCAATGCTAGCAGGGGTTTTACTGCCCAGGCAGGGGTTTTACTCCTTACAGAACCAGAAATTTCATGTTGGTGAAGGACATGCTGCATCCCTTGACCTGCAGATATCCAGCAAAGGCAGGAGCTCCTTAAGAAAAAATGATTCCTGACCATGGTTAATCTCATTTTACCTGGAAGCTCAAGGAGAAGAACACGCCATGGTGAAAGTCATCTCCACAGGCAGATCTCAGCTTTCTCCTCCTCTTGCTCCAAAGGTTTTTGTGTAATGGCTTCCTTGCTACTTTTCTCTCTTTAACGAAGTGCAAGGCCAAAAGCCATAGTAAGTTATGGCTTAAGGCAAAGCCAAAGTCAGTTATCTTATGGGATCCAAATACTTGATCTTACTCCAAAAACCCAGCAATCACATCGTACAGACTGGCTCTGCTTGACCCACATGGTCCTATTCCTCGCCTGGGGGAAGAGATGTAAACAGCACGTGTGGCTACATCAAGGCGACAGCAGGAGAACAGGGCTCTTGAAAGTGAGTCAAAGCGTCTTCAGAGGAGCTGAGGGAAAGGCTGTCCCATTGGCAAGGAGCAGGCAGGCACAAAGCCCAGAGCTGAGAACAGCTTCGCTCATCACAGCCCCCTGGGGTCCACTCTGCAGTGGGCATCTGAGCTCCCAGCAGAGCTGCTGGAGCCCTGATTGCTTCTCATTTTTGAGACAAGCAGACACTGCTTCTAGGTCACAGCGAGCTAAGCAATACATGCCCTACATAGGGAGATAAGGCAGATGCTTTTCTACTTGGGGAGCACCACATCTGGCAAGTTTTTAAAACTTCCAAAGCATTCCCTGCCCCAGGGCTCTAAAGCTCTGCAGTGTTGCCCCCAGGATAAATTGAAGAGTTTACAAAGGAATCCTAAAATCCTTCCTTTTTTTTTTTTTTCCCCCCCTCCCTTTTTTTTTTTTTTTTTTTTTTTTTTTGTCTTTATGGAAGGAAAGGGATTAGGTCCATTAGACTGGACTATTTTGGGTCACCGGGAGGGGATTTGAAGAGTCAAACATGCTGATGCCCTCTCGAAACCATGGAAATTACTAAAAGGATTAGGAGTGACACGGCAAGCTGATTTCAAACCACAATTATGTACCAGCTCTCACAACACCTAGTCAAGGCATCAGGAGAGCTGAGCACTAGCTGGAAAAGGTCACCAACAGACCAGTGGGACACAAGACCTAGTTTTAACAGCTGCAGCCAATCCCACCTCTCTGCCAGTGGAAAGTCACATTTGGGAAGACCTGGGAGGCACTTCTTTCTAAATATCTGAGAACAAAATCAGTCCAACTATCTAACAGGCTTTGGTACTGCAGCATGTCCAAGCTTGTGCTAGGTGGCTTTGCAGTGGAGGGCACTGAAACAGAAGGCTCCTTGAGCCTGGATTTGGGCACACAGCCTAGTCCTGTTCTCCGGGCCATTTCCAAGAAGCAACCCTGCCCCTGTTATTTTCCTTCTATTCCAGGGAAAAATGAGAGTAAGAAAGCCAGCAAATTTGCTACTCTTCTCCAGCTTTCTTCCTTTTGCTTTCCTTCCACTGTTTTTTTTACCACTGTGCCTTGCTTAAGGGCTGGCAAAACTACTATTAAGAGATATCTGGCCCCAAAGCAGCATCACTCAGGGCTGATGTTTGCTTCCTGGAGAGGGGCTGCAGAAAAGAGCTGAGCACTCGGATCGAGGGGAGACAGAAATAAGAAACTTTCCATGGCTCTCATTAAGGAGCTTGGCATACAGGAGAGGGAAATCGCTCTTTGCTGGGACAACCTGTCGCTGCCCCCCTGGATCCCCACTCCTCTCCCAGGCTCTGTCGTGGGCTTTGCTCGTCCACGTGGCATTAACACGCCACGTGAGAATCCAGGGCAGTCATTTGTAAAGAGCGGGCATGGCAGGGGAAGGATTTTTGTTGTTGTTGCTGTTTCCTGCAGGAATTAAAAAGGTCATTTCAACACAGTTGCTAGCCAAGATGCTGCCACCTGCGCTGCTGACGCTGCAGGATTAAGGAAAGTGCCTCTGCTGGGGTTTGACTGGGAGCAGGGCAGGAGCAGCCCCCACCAGCACAGCTCCCACCAAGGCAAGGGATTATTTTCCAGGCCCAACACTGCTAGACTGGGCGTTCGGTTTAGCAGAGGGCACAGGCAGAGCAGGGGTGCAGAGGGTTCTCCTCTGCATGCCCAATCCCCACATGTAGGTGCAGCACTGTCTCCCAACAGAGCCACATCCTGGCCATAGCCCCCGCAGGCAGTGGGAATGGGAAATCATGCGCTCCCAACAGACAAGGATTCAGGCCTGGGAAGGGGATGCTGCAGAGAGAGAAGAGGACAACCCTGCCTGTGTGTTATTCCCGGGCCAGCAGCTGCAAGCAGCCCAGCAGAGAAGGAGTTATCCAAGTATCCAAGTCACCACCCGGGGGGTGAGGGGAGGCATTGCTAGCGCAGCCCAGCTTGGAAAGCCAGGCAGCACTGGCACGGATGGGCCAGGTGACCTCCTGCCACAGCTTAGTGCCACCCAGGAAAGGCAGTGGTGTTGGAGCAGGACCTCCTTGGGGTGTCGAGGATCCGCACGGCCGTTTCTCTGCACCTCACCACACATGTACCATCCTTCCCATCCGACCTTTACACCTGCCCCCATCACCCTGCAAGACACTTCTCTGTGGCCTCTGCTTGGGTCTCTTCATGTCTGCCCAGAGGCTGCCCAGCTTCATGCACCTCTGGATTTAGATCCCCTTGGAAGGTGCCAGCACAGGTTCGGGTTCCTCTGCAGGGACAAGCAGAGAGATCCTGGCAGTGAGGATGTCCATGCTGGGCAGTGAGGTGCTCACTCGGGCAGTGGATGGACCGTGTCTTGCTGCAGAGCTGATGGGAAGGAGCCATGCATCCAATCCTGAGCAGTGCCCAAAATATCCTCCCTCTTGGCTGCTCCTGCTCCACAGGCAGCCTGTCTCTGTGCTTGCTGTCCCCGCTAGAGGACCCCTGTGACTGTCTCTGCTCTGCAGGAGGACACGTGGCAGCTTTCATTTCCCATGGGAGGCTGTCAAGCACAGCTTCAGAAGATCAAGTGGAAGAAAAAACAGTGTTTTCATTCTATGTTGCAGAGATGGCACAGGTCCCTGGACCCTGCATCTCATTCCTTCTCTCTCACAGTCCCTGCGAAGACCCCAGCATTCCCGAAACTAAGCATCCAAAATATCTGCATCAGTGTGATCTTCCCCAAAGCTGTGAGACTTCAGAAACAACATTTTTGCCTGCTAGCTGTCAGCATCGTGGCTTGCAAAGCTTTCTCCACGCTGCAGGGTACTGATGCTTTCACAGAGTGGCTTCAGGTTCCAGGAGCTGGGGATGTGGAGAGCGTCATCCAGGCTGCTGAGAGGCCAGCAGCATCTTCAGAAAGAAGTTTCACGTTGGGATCCCCAAGGTGCTATTCCCGTAGCTTCCCAAAACGCTGGCTTCACGTTATCAATACAAAACATGCCTTTAAATAGTGAGTCATTTCAATATGAAAACAGAACAGAGAATCACAGCAAGGTTCAGCCTGCGAGGCATCTTGGGAGGCCTCCCTTCCATCCCTGTCCAAGCAGGACAACTCCAGGACTGCCGGAGACTTTGTCCAGTGGAAATTATTTTACCCTGAAAACTCAAACATTTTTTCCCCGTGATTCCTACGTTCATCTCTTGCATTTTACTATGCCCAGTAAGCGTGCTACACTTCAGCCTTCAGAGCTCTGCTCCTGCAAGCATGAAAGACTCAGCAACGGCACTAGATGGCAATCCTGCATCACAGACTGCCTCTGCCGAGCCCAGAATAAAGAATGAATAGAGTTGAAGCACTGGTGTTTTAACTGGTTAAAGGACGATCAGGAGCCAGAAGCTTGACACATTACCTGGACACGTACAGAAGTGTTAAGTCTTCCCTTTCTCCTTTCAGGAGTGCAACAGGCCGCTCTGTCTCTGCGCCTGTTGAGGGGAGTGTTCAACCAGCAGGCTTAACAGCCAGTGGCAACCTGTAGCAAACACCTGCACACAGATCAGCTCCCTAAAACTAGTCCCACGAGCAGGACTGGACCTGCTTGGCAGGGAGGGATTTTGTCACTGTCACATCATGGCCCTGGCCCGTCCCAGCAGCCAGGAGATGCCAAGAGGCTGCAGGTCTTCCCTGCCTCCTTACCCTTGGAGCCGATTCCCTGGGCAGAGGAACTCGGAGGCACATTTGGTGGCGTGAGGAAGTTTGCAGTGCTGGCCAAGCAGCTCTTGCCCTGCAGAAAAAAAAAAGAGATACAAGAGTCAGGCTTTGTTATGGTCAGGCTACTGTCACTGGAAGCATCTCCTACACCACTGTGCAATATAAGGTGCTCTGCCATCCAGCAGCAACCCCTCCACCAAAAAATCTTGGAAGAACAGGGTACTAAAACCAGAGACGCATGCCCACCATGCATCTGAGATACAGAGCAGGGAAAAGGGGTCAGAGGCTTCAAGGAGATGGTCCAAAGAAAGCCCTAGAAGAGAGGATGAAGGCATCAGGCTGCACTGGGACACACAGCTGTGCAGGTGTCCCCAGGACAGCCAGTGTTCAGCTGAGAGGACAGCAGTGCTTTTGTTTCTGTGGGCTCAGGGCCCATCTGGGCAGCACTGGCTTCACCTGCAGGCACTGGAGAACAGGGGCCACATCTCACCTTGGCACTGAGCTGTCCTGGGCACCTGTATGTGCACAAAGGGGTATGTGTCCAGAGAGGCTCAGGGTGAGCTTAAAATGCCTCCCACGACCATTTTCATCATTTGTGGCAGGAAATGCCTCCAGCCTGGTGCTAGTCAGCAGCACTGGCAGAAGTGCCCATGCACGTTTCCCAAATGCCTTTCCTCTCTGCTCCATCGTGTTGGTTTTAATCATTAACGGAGAGGAACCAACCACTAAAGCAGCTGCAGAGACGAGCACACCCTCTTGGAGAAGGGCAGGGAAGGAGCATCAGTCTGAGGACCACATTACTGAAACATTTCCTCTTGGCCACAGTGCCACCGAACTCCCAGCTCCACCAGGGCTCGGTACTGGCCTCCCAGAGGATGGGATGGTCCCTCAGGAAGTCATCTAAAATGACAGGCAGCTGCTTTGCTCCGTGCACCATTGCTGTCTAAGCACAGGAACATGCAGGACCCCAACCCCAGGCATTGGGGTGCCCCTGCAGGCCTCTGTTCCCACAAACAAGGCTCAAGTCTACTTGCTGGGGGGTTTAACAACTCCCGAGAACGACAAGCCGACAGCTTTCCTGGAATAAAACCACAGCTCCTCCACATGTGCACTTCCACGATTAGACTCCTAACAGCCAACAGAGAGACACCCCAGAGACTTATCACCGGCCAGCTTCTCTAATTCAATATTAGATCATCAGATTCAAACCGAGCAGGGCTAATATCAAATTATCAGGTTCATTTGAAACAATCCTCCTACGAGCACCATCTAATGCCCTGTGGAAAGGGCCCATCTACTTAATGGCAGCTGAGATTTCAAATTGGACCAGTCACTGATCACTTTTGAGCACTCATGGGGGAACAGCAAACTGTGCAAATAAAGATGCACATAACAGCAAGAAATTTCTGCTAATCATTCGCTTCTTTCTATAACCAACAGTTTAACTGACAAAATTCGAGATAAGCAGAGTCTTTGATAATGCCCATTTGCAGCAACACACTGCTCATATTTCCTAGTGCAAGGACTAAGTTAATATTTTTCAATATCTTTTAAGGAAAGTCCAACTTTTGCAGGGGGGTTAAAGTCACCCCACACCTTCTCTGGGAAACAAACTTAAGCCACATGCCCCAGGTCTCTGTTTCTACCAGTCTTCTAGCTTCAAGCAAAAGCCATTGGGGCCTGAAAATTTTATGATTTTAATTCAGGCTATTTTGCTTTAGCTTTTGAAGTCTTCGGCATGTCTGTGGGCTGCACTTCCAAACCTGTCTTGAAGAACCTCATGGAGGTGCTCGGACGTCCTGCAGCAAGAGGCTTGATTTTGAGCATGCTAAGCCTGGGGGGCTCGTTGATGGGACTCCAGCAGCTGTGTCCTCACCTGGCATAGATAGCTCATATAATAACAGACAGAGTTGGTTGGGTTGAGGTAAAAAACAGACAATAAGGAGCATTTTTGTGCAACTGGAAGTGCAGAGCTTGTTGCAGCAGTGACGTGAAGCTCGCATGGACTGTGGCGTGTGGGTAAAACCCCTGCAAATCCAAGCAGCTTCACCAGTGGAAGAGAGGCCAAATGCTGGTGCATTATTTATTATCCCTCCTGCTAAAAGCTTTAGTCAGTCAACCAGAGATGCAGTGGTACCCTGTAACTCAGGCTGCCGTGACCACAGGCAGCACAGGGGCTGCCAGGGCCTTTGCAAGCTAGAACTGAAACACAGGAGCTGGGATGTGCAAGAGTCTGGCTGTAAATTGGTCATTAATGTCATAAACAAGGGCTCTGTTTGACAGTCTCCACTGCAATAGATGCTACCCAGTATCTCTGATCTCTTAGAGCATGTCTGTGGTGGTCAGGATGGCTCTGGTCCTGCATCCTTCCCAGTGCAGCAGGGCTTTGCTGGAAGTGCTTGGAGGTAACACCAGGGCTTGGCCACCACATGCCCTACACAGCAGGTCCTGTGCTAGAGTCGAGTGCCACAGGCTGGATTCCTCTCCCCAGGCTTGCCTTGCAAATTATGGTTTTCCTGAGCCCATTGGAAACTGGAGGAGAGAAGTCATACCAAAGTGCCTGAGCTCCCTGGAGGTTTGAGAAGCAGATGTCCTACATAGCAGCAGCACACCAGGAATCCCAGCTGGATAGAGCAGGACATAAGGTGGGCTGCCCAGACCAGGGATGGCACAAAGTAACCAAGCACTAAAAGGTAGAAACAGCCCTAAGGAACCCCAAAGACACCTCAATAGAGCTATTTGACTAGGGCAATGGGACAGTGTTGGCACCAACAGCCCCTCAGACTGAAATCCCACCTCCAAGGCGTTGCAGACCTCCCTCCAAGTTTGCCACGTGAGACCACGGTACCTGTCTCACCCCGAGCAGCAGCATCCTCCAGGGACACAGATGTACACCCAGGTGGGTCCTCGCAAGACCATATGCCTGGACATGCATGCAGGCTCACCCACTACAAATAAGGAGTTTATCCTCTCTACTACATCTGTGAAATAGGAAGGGCGTCACAGCCTGAATCCCTTCAGAATGTCCTTCTAGTACCTGGAGGCTCTGATGAGCAGCAGCATTTCCTAAGTGTGCATGACACCATTGGAACAGCAGATCAGGACCCTGCAAGCACTTGAATTTTCAGGAAACCTTCACCTTCTGCAAAGAAATTGGAATAACAGCTTTATTTCTTTGTGGCGGAGGAGCATGAGTCATCCTGAAGTGTCTGCCCTTGAAATGGAGCCAAGGCATAAAAGCTTTTACCGAACCCAGATGCAAAGCAGCCATCAATAGGATATCAGATCTTGGAGGTTCATTGCCTGAGTGCTCCTCCAGGATTAACCCCTTCCTGGGAGACACCAGCTGGCTCTCCAGAAAGGCACTGCTGTCACACATGGACCCTTCTCCTTTAGTAACCATCACGTTTACAAGCTGTGGAGGGTGTGCAAACTCAGCCCTTGTAGCTTGGAGAGCTGGAAAGGACAAGCAAGGTAGTCAACACGATGCTGCCCCCACGGAGGGCATACACTGTGGGTCCTTGACAATGACATCCTCAGAAGCAGAGCTTCCATATTCCTCCTGGGGGCATGACGAGATGTGTCTTCTTTGCTTCTATCCCCGAGGATACCCGACACCCTTTAAATGTTGGGTCTCCTATGCGTGCGAAGCCCTGCGGGTGCTCCCGTGTGTCCAGGCAGAGCTCTTGTCCCTGGATGTGCCGATGGGAAGGCATTCCACCTCTTCTCACAGCACAGCTCACAGCAGAAATGCACTTGCAAAGGGGACCAAAACCACTTCTGTAGTGCTGGACATGCAGCAAAGCAAAGAAGCAATATCAAGTGGAAAATTCAAAGGGCTCCATTTTACCATTTCCCAAGAAAAATATCTGGCTCCATTCTCAAGTGCCCCATTCACCTAGAAAACCGTGCAAAGCTCCTGTAAATCCTTTGAGAGGAGCAAGTAAACCAGGCCCCACACGTGGTGTTGAGTCAAGCCAAATCTTTCATTGAATCCAGAGTGAAAAGTTGTCGCTCTTTCTCTTCCCAGGGCGCAAGCCAACCAAACAACCACTTTGTGCTGCATTCAGTTCCAAGGGAAGTCCTTGCAGGAAAACCCTGGGTCCACTCGAGAGAGGAAATTTGTTGAATGTCTCCTCCCAGCGCTGAGCCTAGGATTACAGTGTCGAACATCTTTCCTCTGTCATCTGCATCCCTCCTTCAGCCTCCCTCTCCACTGCAGCAAAATGTGGGCTGGTTACATGTGCATGTCAGAGGGAGGAAGTTTCCCCTGATAGGGGTGCTGTGTCTTAACAAGTTGCCCCCAAAGGTCAGGAGAAGATGCCCTCCTGATAATTGCAGTGTACAATCCTATGACAACTTGCTTCTTAGAAAGGAAATATATTTCCACCAGGAAATTCAAAGGAGTTCCTGTGTGCATCCCTTCCGCAGGGACCACTGTGCCTCCGTGCTGCACATGTTGGTACAACATTGGGCTTTGGGGCATGGCTTGGAGTGAAGGGCCTACAGAGGGGAAAGATGCTCCTCAGCCTGGCCTGCATCCCTGACATTGCCAGCCAGCCCATGCCATTCTCCAGTGGGGCTGCATGAGCCAGGAGGGACCACAGGGGCCCTGACAAGCTGCACAAAGCACCAGGCAGAGCGCTCAGGAGGGGGCTCGCTTGCAGAGAGGGCATTTAATTCATCAGTCTAATTAGCAGATTAGCATCGTTTCCGGGAGGGCGATGATGCTGAGAGGAAGCAATTCCATTAAGGAGCTCCTTGCTGGGCCAAGATCTCGCAGTGCACAAGGACCCGCGAGGCAAACCCCAGCGTGCCCACACAGCTCCCGCGGCAGCCACGCCAGCCAGGCCTGCAGCCGCTCAGGACAACGGCCAAAAGCAGCAAAATGAGCTCAGGACACTCGCATCTGCTGTGATTTGACACCGTGGGTAGACCTGCATTTGAGATGCCTCTTCACTTGGTATGTTCGCCCACGATATCCTTATAGAGCCCGATGGCACCCAGAGGTGCAGTCCCCAGCCCAGGCAGCACAGGATGGGGAAAGCATTGCTAAACCCAATTGGTGTTGGGCACCAATTTAGGTACCTGGGCTAGATCACCTTGATTTAAGGGGCAGAGCTACCCCTTCTTGGCCATCATTTAAAACAGATTCAGGTATGGCCTCCTATTACATCCTCCTGCAGACTGCAATGGAAACACTCCTAGAAAGCACAGACTGCATTACAGAGATTTTGGGTGCCTTCCTCACCTCTCTGTCCACGTGGATCCCTATCCCAGAGCAGTGCCAGGCCACTTCTTCACAGCCAGAGTCGATCTGCACTAGGAGCTGCTATCCACCCCCTCCATCTGGGATGGATAGATCCCTTGGGGACCCCACTGCTTCTGACGCATACAAACACCAGACCTGATGAGGAGCAGCATCTGCTGCATCTCCACCAGGACCAGCCAGTACAGACCTCCGGCATCCCTCCCTCAGGGAGCAAGCGTGGCACAGGGAATTCTCCCCAACTCCACAGGACCTGGAGATGGTCTCTCCACACCTGGGGATGGAGAAAAGGCATCATCCAGGGCCTGATACTGGCTACAGACCTGGGAAACCCCAGGACAAGTGCCCCTCACCTCTTATTCGAGAGGCTCCAACTCTGCTCCACATCCTTGGGACCGCAGGTGGGCAGATGTGGGCATCTCCGAGGGCATCACAGACCAGATGGACCCCTCTGCATGGGCAACGGCCCATCCAAGGAGGCCGGGGCTGGGGGGGAGATGCCGGTGACGCCCGGACTCTGCGCCATTCCCGGGGGGCCATGCAGCATCCGCACCAGGGTGGGGACGCTCTGCAGCAAAACAGCGGCTGCAGGAGGCTGCACAGGGCTGGGCAGTGACGGGATCCCTGCACGGCCTCACGGATCCCTGCAGCTCCCATCACGGGACAGGGCAGCAAGGCCTCATCCACACCCTGGAGGACTCCTCAGCAGGGTGAACGCTGCCAAGCTTGGAGATGTGTGCTCCAAAAAGATAAAGCCTGGGCCCCTTTCCTCCCTCCCGAGGGCAGGGCTACGCTCACCGTGGTCTGCAGTGATCAGTGATGAACAGCTTGGCAGGCACTTGGAGAGCAGCACACCCAGCCCCAGGGCTCAGAAACAGACACCGAGCTGACACGCTGCAAGAGCCTCCTGCCATGGAGCCCTTCGCCTTGAGCCAGGAGAGCCCTGGGGGAACACGCACCCAAAAGCCACCATCCGAAGGCCAGCACACAAAGCACAGCTGCAAGCACCCCCACTGTCCCCTGTCCTCACCCATCACAACAGGGAAACTCCACACATGCCGCCACAGACCCACCAGGCCTGGAAAACCTCTTCTCCAGGGACAAAGACAGCACTTTGTACCTTGCATCCTTCAAGACCAACTCTTGCCAAGCAAGGCAGCAACTTCAGATGGGAGTTGGGAACAAAAAACCTCTCAGCAGTTCCCGTCTTGCAAAGCCACACGCACAGGCAGGCGGGATAACAAAGCTCCTTTTGGGGTGACATTAGAAACCTCATCTCTCTGGGACACTGCTCTGGATTTGAGATGGGACCGGCTTCTCGAGCCGCCCGTTGCAGCGACGGCCGCTTCTGGCTGACTCACGGGCTGGCTGTGCAGGACTGACGCCTCAGAGGGAGCCGAGGCGAGACGCCGCCCGCACCCTCCCGCGGCCCCTGAGCGGGGGCAGCCCCACGCAGGACCTGCCGTGCCACCCGCAGGCATTTCCACGCTGCCGAGTGACCCCAGCCTGGCGAGAGGCCCCGTCCAGGTGCGTCTGGAGCGGATACAAGGGTAGGGAACGGCGGCCACCCATGCAACACCAGAGCTGCCCCTCCTCGCATGCAGGAGCTGGGGAAGGGGATGCACCAGGCAGAGTCTGCTGAGAGGCCAGCAAAGAGAACAAAGCCCCGGAGAAGGAAAAATCCTACCTGTCCCGCAGATGGATGGGTGGAGTGACAGATGCCTGAGCTCTGAAGAGGTGGGGAGGGATCGGGGCTGGTCCAGGCAGGGGAAGGAGGTTTGTCTGGGAGGGGGGAAAAGGGGGAAGTAAGGAAAGAGCAGGCAGAGTTTGGGGAAGGGGACGGGGAGGGGGAACGCGTCTCGCGGCGCAGCAGGGCTTGCTCCGAATGAGGCAGCAGCCAGAGGATGCTCCCTGCCCTGGATCCCGCAGGCCCTGCCCACCCCGCCATGCAGAGCCCACCCCATCCTCCAGCCGTTCCCATCCCGCGCACAGGGCACCGCGGAGCCGGCGCGTGGCCGCACATGGAGCCAAGCCCGGCAGCGGGGACGTCCCGCGGGGACAGCAACAGGCGGCCGGCCGGGCCTGCCCGGCAGCACCGCGGGGAAGGCGGCTCTCGGGAATGCTGGGCCCTGCCAGCCGGGCCGGGGACACCTCGCCCTGCGAGCACCCCGTCCTCGGTGGGGAGCACCGCCTGCCTCGCGGGCCCTGCTCTGCTGGGGCCCCGAGTGGCCCAGCGAACGACACGGGCTGGGAGCAGCAGTGTTTGAGGCAAGGGGGGGCAATGGAGTCACCTCATCCTGGCCGCTGGATGCCAGCAAAATCCCGAGGTAACTGGGAGGCTGCAGGGACCAAGGGGGCTCTTCAGGCTCCTCAGCCTAGGGTGACAATACCAGACACAGTACAAATACCTGCATCGCCCTTCATCTTAGAGTATCCCTGCAGTAAGACAGAGAGAGGGCCAAAACACCCAGGCCATCAGCACAGACACGCCACAGGCAGAGACCGCAGCAGGCGGGACACAGAGGCGGGTAGGAGAAGGTCAGGCCACCGCGAGGAGCTCAAGGACAGGTAGACATGGGAGGGGGGATCACAGAGAAACCTGGGGCTAAGAGATACAGTCAGGTGAAGACACAGGGCAGGCTCGCACCATACCCAGCTCAGGGCTGGAGCTCACAGTGGGGAAGCAGCAAGAGCAGGGCTGCCCCATGCGGTGGTATGGGCTGAGGGGGAAACTACAGCACAAGCAGGGCTCTTACCAACAGCACACAGTCCTACAGAGCCCACAGTCCTGTCTGAACCAGGCAGGAACAAGCGCAGGGTCCATCAACAGCTGCAGAAACTGTAAAGGGATTGGGCAGGGAAAGCCAGTAACAGTGCTGGAGAGAGGCAGAACTTCACTGCAGCCCAGGGCAAAACTACATACCCAGAGTAGAGCCTTAAATAGCGCCCCTAGGCAGGTAGTAGGTGGAAAGGGGTCCCAGGTGAGGCTGCTCAAGGCAATTAAAGCTTATGAAGGTCCCCAGGGCTCAGGCAGCATCCTGCAAACTCCTGTTCTGATCTGTGCTGTGACTAGTGTCAGGGACATGTGCCCTGTAGTGCCCTTGCTCCTAGGTCCTGTTGGTGTCCCCAGGCACATAAGCAAGTGGCCACCCTCCCAGCAAACTAGCAGCCCCCTGCGGCTGGCTTGTCCTGCAGCTTTCCCCAGTCAGCTCTACTACATGCAAGCCATGCTCCCTGCTATCCTGCCCATGGGCTTCCTACCTGGGGGGAAGACATCCAGATGTGCTGCCATCCAGGAGAGAGGTTGGGCTAGAAGGAAAAAGCGGAAGCTGCACCGTGTTTGCCTCCTCCGACGATTTCTCCACTGTGTTTATGGACTGTGTTTGCTCTTAAGGAATGCTGGGGCTTGAGGATGTCAGAGGGGATGCAGCCTGTGGGGCAGCCTCCCCATTCTCATGATGGTGTAGGAGGCCACCAGCAGCATGGTGGCATATTAAGCATCCAATGTGGCAGCTGCCACGGAGTCCTTGCGACCTTTTTTGCGGGTACGAGGTGTCCTCATGTCTCCTGTGACCACAGGAACCCCTGTGGTTATCACCACAGGGTCAGCAGAAGTGTGGTTATCACCCAGGTCAGCAGAAATGATTCTTCCATTAGGCTCCGTCTTGCATGGTACAAGCGGGACGCCAGGCTTGCTTGTCCCTAGCCACCTTTACACTTTCTGCACCCCTTTAATCTCATCCTTGTCCATATCCCCATTATTTGTTCGATGCCGCCTGGGCATGAGGGCCTGGACACGGGGAGAGGACACGCAGCCCCAGCTGGGGGGGCTGCCTGTAAAGCCACCATAGCAGTCTCCGGCTGTTGAATCCTGCTCCTGGCTTTCAGCCGGGCCCAGGAGAGTATAAATATTTAAGCGTTGTAGCTGAGGCCTGTCAGTTTGCATTTGCTTCTGGCAGGCTAACTGCTGGGAGGGGAGGAGGAAGGGTGGGAGGAAGGACAAGTAGGGAGGAGGAAGCTCTGTCCTGAGAGGTGCATCCTTGGAGAGGGAGGCACTGGTGCCAGAGCTGGTCCCCAGCACTAAGGGTCTCCATCTCCTCCTAGGATGCTCTTGCATCCGGGAGCAGCCGAACAACACAGTTTAGTGGATGATTTTCAGCTCTTTTCAGGTACCTCCACAGCAGAGCACCATCTACTTGAGCTAGCCCCAGGGAGGGGATTAAACCTCCCCACGGCCCTCGGCGGGTCCCTGCAGAGGACGCAGACTGCAGGCAGGAGGGAAATGCATGGGCTGCAAGAGGAAAGCGTTGGGGAGGAAGGGGGAGGGCTTGGACGTCCCCGGCGAAGCCTCAGAGCCCGTAGGGACGTGACGGCTGCATCCCCCTCTAACAGATGGGGGCCAGAAATAAATCCAATCAGCTAATGGACTGCGGGGCATTAAATCAGCGGCGGGGAGACGAGGAGGCGGCCCCGCGCGGCGCTGCCGGCTGCGTCTCCCCGGGGACACGGCCGTGCCGTGCCCGCAGGAACCGAAACCCGTGGAGAAAGCAGTGCCTTGTGATTAATGGGACAGCCAGCGGTGCCGTAGGGAGCCAGGGACCCCGCTGGGAGCAGGCGCGGATCCGGATATCCTCCAGGCACCCTGCTGGAAAAAGGCAGAGCGAGCCCCAGCCCGGAGGCCACCCCAGGTGGGCAGGTAGAAGATCCCAGTGTGTTTGGTAGCTGGAGGCCCCAGGCTAAGAGCATGCAAAGACAGGGTGCTTTTTGGCGGGGATTGCCCTCCTCCAGAGATGCATTTTTTCTGTCTGAACTTGCTGTAAGGACAAGCAGGGGCTGCTCGTGCAACACATCGTGGGGGTTGCTGTGTTCGGCAGCATGCAGAGTGTGATGGAGTTAATCAACCAGCACTCCCCACTAGCTCGGGCTGCAGGGAGAGGGCTCTGCTCCTGATGCAGCCCTGACCGTGACCCTGCAAGCCGGCAGGGGACAAGGCCCGCGCGCTGGGTGCACCCCGAGACGTGGCGACTTCCGCTTCGCCCTGTGCAGAGTGCCCTGGCCACCGCGGCCATCATGAGGCGGGACAGGGCGGCCGCGCTGGCTCCCTACGGCAGCTGGGGTGGCGGCAGCGCTGGCGGGGCGAGAGGGACACGCAGCAGAGAAGCGTGAATCCACAATGCCAGCCCGGCCTTCCTGCCCCCCTCCTCCTCCTCCCCCTGCCCACTGCACTGTGGTGTTTGTAGTTCCCGGCCCCGCTGCACGTGGGCAGAGACTACATTTCCCGGGAGCCCCCGCCACCCGGCCGCCTCCTCCGCGTCCTGCTCCTGCTGCTCGGGCAGCGGCGGCGCCAGCCCCGCCGGCCCCATGCGCGCCGCACGCCCAGGTAAATCCCGCTGCGCGCCCGCGGGGCCCGCGCGGCCCGGGTGCCCTTGCAGTGGGGCGCCCCAGCTGCGTGGGTGCCCTTGCAGTGGGGCGCCCCAGCTGCACGCGGTGCCCTTGCAGTGGGATGCCCGCGCTATGGGGCGCCCGGCTGCATGGGGTGCCCGTGCTGTGGTGTGCCGGGATGTGTGGGGTGCCCCGGGTGCTGCCGCGCGCGCGTGGGCCGCCAGATCTGCGGAGCGCCACGTGCACAGCGTGCCGGGTGCCACATGCATGGGGTGCCCCGGGCGTCTAAGGTGGGAGGTTCCTAGTGTGCTGGGTGCACCTCGGGTGGTTGGGAGATGGGGTGCCCAGGAGCCTCGTGGTAAGGAAGGTCTGGGTTCCTGGGGTGCAGGGTGCCCAGGATGCTTGCTTGGGGTTTGGGTTGCCAAGAGTGCAGCGTGCTGGAGGTGTGGAGTGCGTGGGGTTCCTGTGGCTGCTTCTCTCTGCACCATGTCCTGCCATGCTGTCATTGCTGTTGTGCCACCTTCGCTCCTGCTTGCCACCAGTGTCATCGTTGTGGCCATGGGGCCCCGCAGGGACCCCTGTAGTTCTTATGTATCTGTAAGGAGAGCATCCCACATAGGCCACCCTGGGGCCACCCTTTTGGGCCTGCCCTATGGCCCCTTTCCCACATGAGGTGGCTGTGGCTCCTGGAGAAGGAGGGTGTGAGCTGAGCCACCCCATCCCCTGTGATCCCCTGGGCACTGCCTGCATCGGCCAGCACTTGCTTCATGGGACCATGGCAGCAACCTGGCCCACGAGCCCAGCTCATGTGGGGACAGTCTCCCAGGACTGTGCTCCCTCTTCCCAGTCTTGCTTGCACCTGCAAAGCTGTGTCACTTCTTTGGGTGCCTCCAGGGGACAAGTGGCTTGAATGGCACCTCTCTCCAGCCAGGGGAGAGGGGACGCTTCCTGAACCACTGGTAGGATTTTCATTTCTCTAAGCAAGGAGGAGCTATTTACAACTCAGTTCCTCAGTCCATCATTCCCTCACCTTCCCTGCCAGGAAATTTTGTCATTCCCAGCCTCCTTGAGCGTTGTGTGCAAGATTTCTGGGATGCTCTGTGAGTGTGGAGGCTCAGAAAAGGCAATATCAGGGGCAAAGGTGTGGGTGTCCGGCATGTAGGTGTGCTTGGGGGCAACAGCTCCATCTCTCCATCGTCTACATTCTTGTGCTAGTGGTCATGGCTTGAGCCATGGCAGAAGTGGGAGGCTGGCCAAGCTGGGGGTGCCTGCCCTCTACACGGAAGCGCAGCCGCCAGCCGGTGGGTCTCAGCCTGCCTGGGCGATGCTTCAGGGGTGACGCACCCGGCGCACGGCCGAGGACCTGGCGTTGCTCTTGGGGAGCACCTCGCTCCTGCTCCTGGGGCTGCTCCCTGGCTCTCCCTCCTGCCCTTGAGCTGCTACAGCGGGTATGTAGCACCTGCACGGGCGGCAGGAGCAGTTTAACTTGCAGCTGGAGAGCTGCTGTGCTCCATGGGGCATGGTGACAGTGGGGTAGCCCTCATCTTGACAGCTGCCACAGAGCTGCAACCTGCTTTGGCCTTAAACCAGGTGGAAACTTGTTTGTTTGGGCCAAGCACAAGCAAGTGCCATCTTCTGGGTGAAGATCTACTCTCAACTGGAAGCAGAGAACATCTGCTTTAAGAAGTGGCTCGGTGCAGAGTGTGAGGGACATCCTGTTGGGGGGCTTTGCCACTGTCCTGTGGGGAGCATGTTTATGGCTACCTGATGAGGCTGCCCTGCAGAGAGCAATGAATATTTGTGGAACACCCGGTTGCTTTGGCTCTGGATACTCCTTGCTTGTGGCCAGGCAGGGGCGGCGACACCAGTGGAGTGGGGATATCCACACACCCGCCCTGAGTTTTCCATGAATTTTAGTCCCGGGCATCAGACTGGCTTTCAGCAGCCCCAAGTCCTTTTGATGTAGCCGGTGAGCAAAATCAGTCACATCCCAGGGCCCTGGTCTGGCTGGGAACTCCTGGTTCTGCTCCAAGCTTGGGATAAGAGGGAATTGGGTCATAGTCCAGGCAGCCGGATCTGGCAAGGGCCCCGGGCAGGAGGTAAGGGGACAGCTCAGTCCAGGCAGTAGTAAGGACTTGGAGGTGGGCTCAGCCCTTTCCCCTTGCCGTGCTGAACCCAAGGATGGTCATGCTGCTTCAAGGTCCACGCTAACACTGCCGAGTCCTGGCTTTAGGAACAGCTGCCTTGCGGGTAAGCAAACACCCCTCTCTAAATCCCTTTGGATATAATTCCCCGGAGGCTTTATATTCCCAGCATATAAGGGAGGCTTTGCAAAAGCCCTCTGTTCAGGCGAGCCCCCCAAAGACAGGTGGTGAAAGCCGAGCTTGGTGTGTCCGAGCAGGTTAGGGCTCGTGGCAGCCACGGCTTAATTTTTCCAAGTTGTTTGTTCACCTCAGCTCCGATCAGAGGTTTTTCCCCAGACTCTGGACTCTGGAAAAAGAAAAAAAAAAAACAACAAAACAAAGTTGTGTTGGAAGGGTGGGAGCCTATTGCCCAGGTTGGGCAGCTCTGAGTCACCCGTCCTGCAAACTAGTGGGAATGCAGCCGGACCAGCCAACCTCCTGCCGAGAAGAAGTTCCTCTAAGAGGGGAGCAGCGGGGGAGGAAAATAAGCATGAGATTTCCAACTGTTTGGCCTTGCTGCTTTTGCTTTTGATTGTGACCGAAGTCCCCACGCCAGCACCTGGGCCACGTTCTGGGAACATCCTCCAGGAGCCTGGGTGCCAGCCCGGGCGCTGCTTCCTCAGCGCCAGCTTTACGTGGCTGGAGCTTTTTGACCGCGTCGAGCTCCATTGCTGCATGATCAGCAATCATGTGGCCAGACCTTGGCCCTGTGGCGTGTGTTTATCCGCATGGATTGCTTTTATTTCTCTGAAAGTGTCATCAGGGACTTGTGGGAGTAAGAGGGAGGTGGAGAACGCCTGGGAGTGGGTCTGACTCCGGATGGCTAAAGTACATGCTGTGAATTAGAGAAGTAGCTGCAGTCCTCTTCTCTGTCATGATCCCTCTCAATGTTCTTTTCAGTTGCATTCTGAAAGGAGCCCATTTAGCTATTTCTGTTTCTTATTGCGAAAAAAAAAAAAAAACGTGATTCTGCCGCCATCTCTGACCAGGGCAAATGCAATGAGCCCTACAGAGAAGGAAGAGGATGTGTTAGTTCAGGTTTGTGGTAATGACGTTCCCACCGTTCCTGCCTTGTGCAACTGTGGAGCGGTGCTGCTGTAGGGCCAGTGGTGGGGCAGTGGAAAAGTGAAGACCTCCCTGGTGCAGCTGTCCGGGAGCAGCCCTGGGAACCTCCCGGAGGAGACATTTTGGCAGCCCTGGGCGCGTTCCCGGGAGGTTTAAAAGCAGTGCCTCGGCCACAGGCTTTCCCTTCCTGAGCTTCATCCCGTGACTGCTAATCAGGCCTCCCCGGAGCTGACTGCCTCCACGCCGCCAAGTGAAGTGGAGGAGTTAAACCTTTTTTTCTTCTCAGCTTTTGAACTGCTCCAGCACCCTGTTGCGTTTCCTCTTCCTCATGCTTACTGGAACGCTGGGTGCTGGGCCCGGAGCATCCTCCTCCTCTTCCTTGTCCGGGCACCTATTCGGGAGATGTGTACCGTCCTTCAGGGTGAGCGGGCAGGGTGGGAACACGCGCCTTCGGCTTGTCTAAAGGTCCCGATGGCTGCGCAGCTAATGTGTAACGCGGGCAGCCCCGTGCAGGAGTACACATTAACCGGCTTTCACAATTGCCCCGGGCTGCCGTGACCCACGGGGTGTCCTCACCAGCGCTGGGGGCTGCATTGCTCAGGGCGAGCGTCAGTGGCTGCCCAAGCTTAGAGCCGCCTGGAGAGGCACGAGCTGGTGTCCGTGCAGCCCTGCGAGCCTTCCCAGCCCCTAGGAGAACTTGTGGCATCTCCAGTGAAGCAGCTGGGCTCAAGGGAAAGCTTTGCTTTGGGGATGGTGTAGTGGGAGGGAATGTCCTGTTGATGTCCATAAGGTGAGAAGCTGGGGGGCTAAGTGAATTGAGCAGGACAGGCAGCTGCCTCGCTGGAGAGTACATGGCTCTGTGCATCCATCTTGCTCGTGCTTTGAAAATCCTGCCTGAAATGAGGGTGGGGAACATTTTGCAAGGCAAAAAAAAATGCTGGGCTGCTTATTTTTTTTTGATCTCTGTGTGAGATTGTTGTTGCAAGAACGTCTCCTGGAGAGAAGGTAGTGGTATTATTTGTGTTTGTATCCTGGAGGAATTTGATCCCCCGCCAAAAGCGTTTCTCTCTCTCCAGAAGCTGCGGTGGCGTGCACGTCCATGTGTCGGCAAGTGCCTGCAGCCGCCGAGGAGCTGCCTGGCCCAGCAGAGCCCATTTGTCTACTGGTGCCTTGGAGAAAACCGCTGTCCCACTGAAGGGCTGCTGGCAGAAGCACCATGTCCAAGGATGAGGGTGCAAAGAAGCCTGCGGAAGAGGCAGCGCCGGAGCAGCGCTGGAAGCTCCAGGTCTTCTACCTGTGCTTCTATGGGTTCATGACGCAGATTCGGCCTGGAGAAAGCTTCATCACTCCCTACCTGCTGGGGCCTGAGAAGAACTTCACAGAGGTGGAGGTGAGCAGCCCGTGACCTCCTCGCTTAAGAGTTTTGGCCAAGGGCTTCCTGCAGGCACCCAGCTCTTGGGCACCTTGGCCCGGAGCAGCCCCTTCTAGGGCTGGGGTGGGCAGTAGCAATCCTCCTCATGCTCCAAATCAACCCCTGGAGTGGTGTGGGTGCAGAGGGACGTGCTGGGGAGCAGGTGTGGCAGATCTCTTTTGGGATGGGGTGGGGTATTTCCATGTGCACAGGGAAAGGGTGCTGGGGCAGCGTGGCACAAGCGGAGCCAACTGCCCCGCCGGCGGTGCTTTCCTGTCCTCTTCAGCCACAAGGTGGCTGAGTTAAACTCAGGTAACCCCAGCCTGGAAAAACAGTCCTCAGGTCACCTTTCTGCAGCGGCCTGGAGCGGGGAAAGACCTGCCGGTGAGCAGGCTGGAAGGGAACCAGTGAGCCCACGGGCTGGCCCCGTGTGCCCTCGCAGCCTGGCAGCTTGCTCCAAAGCTGTGCACTTGCCTCCTGGTTCTCTTCCTGGTGCCTGGGTGGCCTGAGCAGGTCACTTTGACCATTCTGCTCCAGAGCATCTAGGAAAACATCCCTTAGGAGCATCACCAGCACAGTGTAGGGTGGCTGACAGCCTTGGGTGACTGCCTCGGGTGCTGGTGCTCTGCTCCCGGGGGACTGGAGATGGCCCCTTGGGTTCCAGTGGGGGTCTGGGTGGGAGTCAATGGGCTGACACAGGTTTGAGGTCTATCTTGCAAAGGGTGCCTGGCCCACAGGGCCAGCCCAGGCTCCCCGTTGAGCTGGGGCTGTGCCTGCCTCCTGCCTGCCCAGGTTTATGTTTAAGCCTGGGGTCAGCGGTGTGAGGGCTGAGCTTTGAGGCTGGTTGCTGAGGGTTGGGGTGCCGGGGGAGGTGGTGGGGACAGGTGAGAAGGGCCGGAGCTGGCTCCACAGCCAGCAGCACAGTGCGTAGCGTGGGGTGAGCGTGGCACCAGGCAGCATCGGCCAGGGCCGCACTGCAGACCCCAGCCAGCAAGGATGGGGCTGCCTCTCCCCCTGGCCTCTGGATGTGTTGGCCCCAGTCCCGGCGGATCGCCGTGGCCGTGGGAACGCTGCCTTCCCAGCGTGGCTGAGCCGGGTCCCCGGCTGAGCGGGCGGCAGGCCCAATTCCTGCCGAGGAGGGGTTGTGCTGGGGCGGGCGGCCCAGCGGGGGCTCGCGGCGAGGACGGGGCCTGCGGGCGCCAGCAGCGCGCGCCGAGCCCTCACGCTGTCTGTGCACGTGGCAGGTGACCAACGTGATCACGCCGGTGCTGACGTACTCCTACACGGCCGTGCTGGTGCCCATCTTCCTGCTGACGGACTATCTGCGCTACAAGCCCGTGCTGCTGCTGCAGAGCCTAAGCCACATCTCCATCTGGCTGCTTCTCATTCTGGGCGTCTCTGTCCTGGCCATGCAGTTCATGGAGTTCTTCTACGGCGTCACCATGGCTGCCCGCATCGCTTACTCCTCCTACATCTTCTCCCTCGTCACGCCGGCTCGCTACCAGCGCATGGCCAGCTACTCCCGCTCCTCTGTTCTCATGGGTGTCTTTACCAGCTCAGTGCTGGGGCAGCTCTGTGTCACACTGGGTGACGTCTCCTTCCTCACGCTCAACTATATCTCCTTGGGCTTCATGAGCTTCGGCCTAATCCTCACGCTCTTCCTGGAGCGGCCCAAGCGCAGCCTGTTCTTCAACCGGGCAGATGCAGCTTGCAATGGAGCTGCACCAACAGAGCTGGACAAGATGGCTCAGGAGAGTGGTGAGGGGAGGTGGCGCTGGCACGATGTGCTCCTGTGCCGCATGCTGCGGGAGGTGGGCTTGGTGGCCAAGCAGCCGCAGCTCCGGCTCTGGTCCCTTTGGTGGATCTTCAACTCAGCTGGCTACTACCTGATACTGTACTATGTGCAGATCCTCTGGAACGAGATCTACCCTGCCAGGGACAACCGCAGGGTCTACAATGGAGGGGTGGACGCTGCATCCACGTTGCTGGGTATGCTCCTTCAGCCGCCCACGGCTTGAGGGGCAGGAATCAGAGCACTGCTCTGACCTGCTCTATCCCTTTCTTGTGGCAGAACTTTAAGTGCTTTTGTGGTGAGGATGGGGGGCATGTTTGAGGTTGGTTGGTAGGGTAGGGTGGGCAAAGGTTAAGTCTCATAGTTACTGCTAGGCTCAGGGACAGCAGGAAGGCAAAATGCTGTCTTTTCACATCAGGGGCATCATTCATGGTGGCCCTGTCCTCCCTGCAGGAGCAATCGCCGCCTTTGCAGCTGGCTACCTGAAGATTCGCTGGACGCTGTGGTCGGAGCTGGTGATTGGGGCTGTGACAGCCTTCCAGGCAGGTCTGCTCTTGCTCATGAACACTACCAGCAACATCTGGCTGTGCTACGCTGCCTACGTGCTCTTCCGGGGCTCATACCAGTTCCTGGTGCCAATCGCCATGTGAGTGATGCCTCATTCCTGCTCCTCAGGGGATGGACAAGCCAGCTGTATCTGCCTTCCGGGGTAGTGGCTTGAGGTTGCAGCCCTGGAGGGGCTGAATTCACTCTCTTCATTTTTTTCCCAGTTTCCGGATTGCTACCTCCCTTTCCAAAGAGCTTTGTGCCCTGGTTTTTGGGATCAACACCTTCTTCGCCACTATCCTGAAGACCGTCATCACCATTATTGTGGCTGACAAGAGGGGCTTGGGCCTCTCTGTGCATCCTCAGGTAGGGGTGGGAGAGGACACGGCCAGGGTTCACAGACACCAAGAACTGGGGTGGTCCCAGACAGAGCCCAGAGGAAAAAGAAGCGAGGGGGAGATAGCCTGAGGGTTGGTCTTTGGGCCTGCTGCTTCCTTGGATCCAAGGCTAGCGGGCCCGCAGGGATGCCAGGTCCTGTGGTGGCAGGAGGCAGCTAAGCGGGGTTGCCACACGTGGGTGCTGGGGACTTGCTCCAGGCTTCCCTCTGTCCCCTCCTCGCAGTTTTACGTGTACTTCGGCTACTTCGCGCTGCTGGCCGTGGCCTACCTGCTGGGAGCCATCGGCACGGGCATCCAGCACAGCCGCCAGAAGCAGCCCGCGGAGCTGGCCTTCGCCACGGAGCTGCCGCAGCCGCCCGCGGACGCGCCGGAGAAGGAGAGGAGCCCCGAGGCAGGAACCGTGCAAGACTGAGCGCCAGCCCCGCGTCCCCACGGTGCCTGGCCAGCCGTGGTGTGCAGGAGGGCTGCGCAGCACGGTGATTCCCTCGGAGTAGCAATAGGCCCCAGGCCCTGTTGCTAACCCAGCCCCGCTCACCAGCAGGGCTCAGAGCCCATGGCTGGTTCCTTGCCCCTCCATGGGGGCTCACTGTCCCACAAAGTGGGTCACGGCTCTCAATAAATGACTATCACTACTCTATGATGTGCTTCATCTCCCATCTGTCCAACCCACCAGCAGCCTCACCGCTGTCCCGTGGAGAAGATACCTGCTGGGATCTCCTGCGCCCATCTCTCCATCAATGCTTGGAAAGAGTCCCCATCCAGCACAGATTTGGGGTCTCCTAGGAGGTGGGTGGACCTGACAGTACAAATCTAACACAGAGTCACCAACCTGCACCAGGGCTTGTTCCTTTGCTCCCTTGTTGGACCTGGACACATTAAATACAAGCAAGGCAGAGTCAGGATGCCCAAGGCAGCATCAAAACCAAAACCAGAGCTAATTCCAGGTGCTGTGGCAGGGAAACAGATGGAGTCTGGAGGACTCCTGGCTCTCCATCCTTCTGCTCAGCTGCATGGAGCCACACTACAAGAGGATAACATTTCTTTATTCAGTGCCTTTAGAAAAAAAAATGGTTTATAGGACACAAACGACAAAAAATATAAAGCTCCACAGGCTTTGAATTGCATTAATTACACAAAATACAGTAGACGGTAAGAAATAGAGACTGTGTGACTCGCACAGCTTTTATGGTAAGAATTTCCATACAATAATAAAAAGCTAGTTACAGATTTTTTTTTTATTTTTTCTTTTTTTTTCTCTCTCTTATTTTAGCACCTTGGATTTCTCCACACCAATTCAAACCAGCTTTGCTTCGCTTTGGCCTTAGGGCGCAACAAAGGTGGCACGGAGGGTGCCCATAGTTCCTGGCCTTGGGTACCACACGGTCCACATGCACGCACACCCACGCACACGTGTGTAAACACATGCCAGCGGCAGGCTGGGTGCTCCCCTCCCAGGCCCGGGGGACAGCCTCCACCGGAGCCCAGGGGAGGGCGCCTGGATGGGGTCCACAGGGCACCCGGATGGGGTAGGTTGGGGAGCAAGGCAGTGATGGAGGGTGACCTAGAGATGGGGATTTGGGAACAGGCAGTGGGATGGGAGGCAGAGATGAGGCCGAAGAGCCACAGGGCTGGCTGGGATGAACCTTACCTGGTAGGGTGGAGGCCGCTGGGTGCAGAGTAGAGGGGAAAGCGCCGAGGAGCCCGGTCCCTGTCCAGGGATGCTCTCTTTGCTTGGGACGGGAGTGCTGCATGTGGGGCCAGCTGGCCAGATGCCAAGGATGCCTGAGGTGAGCGCTGTCCTCCCTTGGGTGGCCCAGAGGTACAGCAAGGCCCCAGCAGCAGGGATTAGGGGCGGGACCCAGGCTACTGGCAAGGACGGTGCAGGGCTAGGAAGCTGGGGATCCCCCCTGGCCCCTGCTTTCTAGAAGAACACATCACGGAGCATCTCCAAAATCCTCCTGTGGAACATCCCTCCCTGCAAGCCCCCTCCGAGCCTCCCCAAAAAAGCATCCTAGCAGGATGCTAGGAGGATATGGCTGATGCACGCATACAGCTGAAGTGGTTAAATACTAGGGGTTAGAAGTGAAACTGCTGTGTCCAAAAGGAGGAGGAGAAGGTGGTGTTGGCAGGGGGCTCCCCTGCATCCAGGCTGCCTCACCCCACACAGCCAGGGCAAGGGACATCATGAACCCCTGGGTGGGCCAGGATATAAAAAAAACGATGGCAATACTCTTTGGCTTTAGTTCTGGAGGAGAAAAAAAATAAAAAACAACCCACCCCACAGGCTGAGGGCAAGAGCGTAGCCAGGGGAGCCGGCGCGGCCCTCCTGGGCAGGCGTGCAGCGTCCCGAGCGCGGAGTTATTTTTTGGAGGCAGTCATGAAGCTGTTCTCGATGCACAGCACCACAAAGGCGTGCTGGCAGCTGCTGGCCGCCTGCTCCAGGAGCTTGCCCGCGCTCAGCGAGGAGGCCTGGCCCACGGCGGCGCGCTCCTCCGTCCTCCACGTCTCGCAGTAGCTGTCGGGCAGCCGCCGGCCCTTGGCGTCCGAGCCGTGCCACACGCTCTTCTGGGGCCTGCAACGCAGAGGCACAGTGCAGCCGGCAGCAGACAAGACGCGACGGGAGCCCCGCTGAGCCGGGGCACCGTGCACTCACCACGCCGAGTCCCGCAGGACGTCCCGGCCGTCGAAGGAGAGGATGCGGGCGCCGGGCCGCAGCGGGGCCTCGCTGCCCGCAAAGAGGGCCTCCCAGTTACTGAAGAGCACTTCGTCCTGGTGGGCGAGAGAGTGGCTCAGCCTGGCCACCGTCCCCACTCCCCGCGCCGCAGCGTGCCCCCGAGATGCTCCTAGTCCCCAGAGGAGGACTAGCATGGACCGTCGCATGAGGCTGTCCCAGCCGGCACAGCAGCACTGCCTGTCCCACGACACCTACCCGGAGGTTAACGATGGGCACTGTGCTGCGGTCGGCCCTGCGCACGATGCTGTAGAGGTCCTGGAGGCGGGAGGAGAGGAAGGCCCGGAAGGTGCCCAGGAGGCCGACCTCGCGGGCTTGCTGGAAGCACTGGAAGTCGGCGCCGCGGATGCCGCGCATGCTGCCGCTCAGCGGGGCGTTCAGGGCTACCAGGTGGAGCTGCCAAGGGGACACAGGGTCAGCCCGCAGCCCAGGGGTGCTCGGGCCACAAGGGAAGGTGGCTGGCCACCATGGGCATCTCCATGGCGGACTCACGGCAGGCTGGAAGTCCTGGTGCACGTGGGCAGCTACAGGGGCTGGATCTGGCCGGCGGTTGGTGTAGTAGCTGTTCAGGAGCTCTTGCTGATGCTGGGTGCCGTGATGGAGCGCGGGCTGCTCGGGAAGGCGGTGCTGGTTGGCCACGATTTCGTCCCCTCGCCAGGGCCGGGCAGTGGGCGGTGGGCTGTGGTTGCGGAGAGGGTGAAGGGGCCCACGAGGCTGGTAGGGGTGCTGAGACCCGGATGGGACGGCACCACTGTGGGAGTAGTGGACGTTGGGTGGCTTGTCGTAGACCTCGTTGTCCTGGGACAGTAGGGAGAGCAGTGCTCAGGGCCAGGGCTGCTCAGAGCTGGGCTGAGACTGTGAGAGCTGGCTGGGCACCCCTGCCCATGAGCTGCTGTGGGGAAGGGGACTCACCAGAGCAGAGCTGGAGATGAGGGTGTGCTCCTCAAGCTGGAAGGACAGGGCACATTAAAGCAGAGCAGAACCATCCCTCTCCTCTCACACCACAGGGAAGGCATCTCAGCACCCCACAACCAGCAGTGCTGCCATGAAGCAACCAAGTACCCAGCAGCAGGGGTGCCACTGGCTCCCTCTGATGCTGGGTGACATCCACAAGGTACGCCAAGCCCAACAGTGGTGAAGGGTAAGCGGTCACCCCAGCCAGCACTCACCAGCACCTTGCGGAAACCATTGCGCACGCGCACGTAGAGCTCCTGTCGGTCAACCAGGAAGACAAGCCAGCCCTCGGACAGCTCGTGAGCAGCGCTCAGCATGGCCTGGTACGTTGGCAGGGCACGTAGCTGCGGGCACAAGGCAGGTGAGTGCTGAGCGCTCAGCCAGCAAGCCCAGAAGGGGAGGATATCGGGGCATGGCCCCAGTGTCCTCCCACGCTCTGCACTGAGGGCAAACATGGGGGTGGACAGGCAGAGGGATGACCCTCCTCTCCTTCCTAGCTGCCCCAACTCACCGCAGGAGATGTCCCGCCGGTACCTGGTGGTCCAGGGGGTCCTGGTGGTCCAGGAGGGCCAGGAATGCTGATACCTAGGTAGAAGGGAAGGCCAAGGTGGCAGGGAAGGCCGTGATGGAGATGGTTGCCCTAACTTGGTGCACGGGACAGGGAGAGGATGAGTGAGGGGTTGGGGAGCAGGAGGGCAGATACTCACTTTGCCTGTGCGGGCCTGGGAAGGAGGGAGGACCAGGGGGGCCGGGAGGGCCAGGAGGACCCTGCCGCCCCTCATAGCCAATGCCAGGAGGTCCCTGAGGTCCCGGAGGCCCTGGTGGTCCAACAATACTGTCCCCCTTGGGACCCTGTGGAGAAAAAGAGAGCATTCATGAGGCCCTCCCCCCTGCTCTATACCACTCAGAGCATGGAGACATCCCCAATCCAACCTTTGCTCCTAAGGTACTCACCGGCAGGCCAGGGTAGCCCTGGGGACCGGGTGGGCCTGGCAGTGCGGAGATGCTGGAGCCATACAGTGGTGTCCCGCCTGGTTCACCCTTCTCGCCCTTGAGGCCAGTCTCCCCTTTTTCACCCTGTGGGATAGCATGATGTGAGCATGAGCTATCTGAACTTCCTATGCCCAGTGCATCCCAGCATATGCCCACACTATCCTAGCAGACTCATAGTGCTCCAGGACACCAAGTTACCCACCACACCAAGGTACTGCAGCCACCTCACCAACCCACCATGAGCTGCTTGCAGTGGGTTGGGGCAAAGGGCCTTACCCGCAAGTTGGCACTGAATCGGCTCAGGTCATACGGGAACTGGCCTGTGGAGAGACAAGGAGAGGAGTTATGGTGGCTGGTGCATAGCCTTGCACTTGGGCTCTTGAGTGGAGGTTCTTGCTTCCCAGACAATAAAGTCACGGGCACAACTGGGACTCCCTGTACGTGCTCTGTCCCATCAAGAGGAGGATGCAGAAGGCTGAAAGCCAGCAGGATGCCCAGGAAAAGGCACATGCTGTGTGGTCAGACTCATAGCACCCAAGAGCAAGATCCTTGTGATGGTTCAGAAATGGGCCAGTGGGACACATGTCAATGTTACTATGAGATGCCTCCCATACACATTTCTCTTCTCAGCCTACAGAGATAAAATTTCTCACCTGGGGGACCTGGAGCACCAACATCTCCTTTTTCTCCCTTTTGTCCTGGAAACTGATGGAAGCCTGAAAGAAACAGAAGTGATGATGCCCTATTAGACCCATAGCATCCCAGACAAAGGACAGCATCTCTGTAATCAGAAGCCAGCCCACACGTGGTGCCCTAGGGTGCCTGCTGTCAAGGCTTTTGACACAGAACTGAAATGATGGTGCCTTCCACTACACAGGGGTAGTTCTGCAGATGGGAACCAACCCCCTCAGTTCAGTCTTGCCCCAGAAGACAAGAATGCATTTGCAAAAGGCACTGCAAAATCCCAGTTTCCACTGGACTTGCTTGTCTGTAGAGTCCTGTAGGTGCAGGGGCACTCTGTCTGGGACCACTTCCAGTTCCCACCCTTGTTGAGGGTACCCAAACTGTTCTGTGAGACTGGGACATGGACATCCCCCCTTACCAGGGAAGGCTGGCAGTGCAGGATGGCTGGCGTCACTGAAGGCCTGCAAATAGGTAAGAAGGGCAGTTTTAAAGACAGCTCTCTCTCTGCAGGGGTCTCTAAGAGGTCTCCTTGTTCAGAACTCCCTCAGACTAGAGCTCACATCCCTCTCCACCACTGTGGCATGTGGCAGTTCCAGTCAAGCTGCACATGCTCTGCCAAAGGGGTGCAATGAGTCTACCAATAGGACCTACCTACTCTGGGACCTTCTGCTCTTACGGTTCAAATCCTCCAGAATACCCAAAGAAAGAGCTTTTGGGCAGTTGACACATCATACACCGACCTCCATGTTCTTCCCTGCAATTCCAAGTGCTGTCCCATCGCTGCCACATCTGTCCTATTGCTCACTCCTGAGCAGCATGGGGAACAGCCTGGGTAGCCCATTTGCACAAGGCTGACGACTATCCCACAACCCAGCCCTGGCAGAGATACTGCCTGTGACATCCTTCACCCTGTCTGCTCTTGACACTGCCTACGACACTAGGGGAACAGAGCTCATAGACACCATGTGGCACCCTTGGCCAGGACAGTGAGAGCAGGATAAGCCAGTATCCAGCCGTACATCTAAGAAAAGAGGCAACTATGGTGCTACTTACATTACTGTTGTCATAGAGGACACTGCCAGGTGGCCCAGGAGGTCCTGGTGGGCCAGGGGGACCTGGGAGACCCTGCAAAGAAAAAACACTGTTGGGTTCTGGCAAATGGGACAGTGTGACGGTTCCCGCTGGGGAGACTGGGGCCAAGCTTTGCCCCAGAGGGGACACCCACAGTCACTGCCGTGCCCCGAGTGCATGGGGGCCGCTCTCTGGACTTTTAGATGCGACTATTCCCCGCTGCCACCTGCCCCCGACCCACCAGGAAAGCAATGCAACGGGCAGCATCAGGAGCCATTTACTTCTTCACTCCCCTCCTGGGGAGACAGGTCTTTCTGTTGCCCCGTGCACATTTTTGCCCTTCCCTGAAGGGCCCGAGGCCCCGGGCGAGCCCCCTCCTGGCTCTCCGGCTGCAGGACGCACTCACCCGCGGGCCCGGCACGCCGCTGACGTCGGCAGGGTCGCCCTTCTCGCCCTTGAGCCCGTTCATGCCTGGCCGCCCCTGCGGAGCACAAACAAGCTCATCTCCGTGCCAGCCCCAGCGGGGAGGACGGGTGGCACCGCGGCACGGACACGGAGCAAAGCAGCCGGAACGCCCGCGGGGCTGAGCCCCTCTGCTCGTCCCTGCAAGGCCAGGGCCGTGCTACCACGCCACATCCTGGGGTGTGGGGCATGAGTGATGCTCCTGTCCAGGCCTGCACCTCTCTGGCATCATTGCTGAGACCCCCTCAGACCTCTGCCCCAAAATGCTTCTGGCACAGTTTTGATGCAAAAGAGAGGTTTGGGGATTAGGCAGGTGACAGATGGACAACTAGAGTGGACAATTAGGGTGGACAACTAGGAGGGCAGTTCTGGCCAGGGTGAAGGAAGAGACAGGGCTCGTGGCAGATGTGCCTGACAAGGATGGACAACAAACCAGGAGTGGTTCTTACAGGTCTGCCCGGAAAGCCAATTTCTCCCTTCTGTCCAGACCGTCCATGGGGGCCCTGGAAGAGGAAGAAGATGGGGACACAAGAAGCATCCATCATTCCCCAGGTTCTCCCTAACTCTCACCCCCCATCCCACCAAAAAGCCTTTTTTCCTTCCCCAATAAAAACACAAAGGCAATGGAGTCGCTGACTTACAGATGGGCCCACTGGTCCCCGTGGCCCTGGCTCCCCCTGCAGACAGAGAACAGGAAATTACTATTATCATCTGGACAAGGAAGCAGCCCTTCTTTGCAAACAGTAATGACTGGGAGTCCCTCTTTTGGTGGGACATTTGGGCCGAGCAGTCTTGGGAATGGCGCATCATGTGCACCTACCTTTTCTCCTTTCATGTTAGCAGCTATGATGGTCCCGTCCGGGCTAATGATGACGCCAGGCTCTCCCTTCTCGCCCTGGAAGAAAGCAGGAATTGGATGGACAACGTTCTCTCCCTTGGAGCTGGAGGATTGGCATTGCTGCCAACCTTGGAGTCAGAAGGGATGGAGGAATGGGACCACTGCCACCTCAGGGAGATGAAGTGGCCAGTTACCTTCAGCCCTGGGGAGCCCTGGAAGCCAGGTGACCCTGGGTCTCCTTTTGGTCCCATAGGGCCCTGCATGGAGAAGCAGAGTCCCGTGTCAGCCCCACGAGCAAAAGCAGACCCCCACCCCACACTATGGAGCCCTTCCCTGCTCCATCTCTACTGCCAGACTTATCCTCCCCACCACTGCTGGAGGTCAGGGCTCAACCACATGGGTCTCAGAGAGGTCTCACTCAACAGCCCAAGTCACCCAGCAAAAGGTGTCAGTGCCGTAGGAAGCCCAAGGCTGGGTCCCTCTTGGAGGAGCATGCAGGAGAACAGAGGGCACCAGATGGGCACAGCAAGGCTACAAAGCTTCAGCAGCCCCTCTACAGCAGAGTTTTAACTGATGGCAGGTCACAAAATGTGGGGCGGTAAATAGAGACATGAAATAAAGTAAAAAAACCAAGTCTGGATCTCTCTTCCCAGCAAGGAAGGCTAGATAGGCTCATGCCAATCATCAGTGCCTCATAACATCTCCAAGCTCACATGAATTTTAGCATTAAGCTTCTTCACATGCTGTTAATTTATTTCTGGCAAGCGTTCATCTGCTTTATTCCCCAATGGACAATTTGGCTGGATGCTTTTAAAAACAGCAATTTGGATATTTTTATTTTCTCTAATTCCTGAAACTCTCCTAGTCCCTACCTGGTACCCAAAGCTCCCTCGTGCTACCCATGTCACTGCACGGCTCCCACCAGGCCACCCTTGCAGGCCCCCCAAAGCCCACACCGCTGACCTACCGGGAAGCCAGCATGGCCTGGTCTGCCCTGCAGGAAGGCAAAGACACTCATAAGAATAAACCAAGTCTTTCCAAGAAATGGGATGCATTCCAGGCACGGCCAAGTGCACACATGGGCAGGGGTGAGGCACCTACCTCTGGGCCTGGCAAAGCTGCCAAAGACTTCTGGAAAAACAGACAAAATAGGGCTTTAACCACAACCTTAGCTCTGTCCCTCAGCCTGGAGCACAGGTAGAGCTACTGGAGGGATCCCCCTCAGGTTTTTGCAGACCTTTACTCATGACAAATGCTGTCTTGCCACTTGCTGACACAGTTTTAGTTCCTGTCCGTTGAGTCCCACCCAACACGATTTGGCTTTGACTAAAATGTTATCTGGGGGACTCAGCCCTCTTCTGCTCAGGAGCAAGCATGACATGTCCTAGCCAGGTCAAGGGAGCATGGAGGAGGGAGCCATCACTTACGTCTTCACTTGAGAGGTAGATGACCTGTCCTGGTGGGCCAGGTAAACCAGGGGGGCCAGGCAATCCAACACCATCTTGGCCTCGCTCGCCCTGGAAGATGCAGGCATTCAGCTTCCACGCTGCCCACCAACAGGGAGCCCAGAGGCAGCTCCATCCACATCCCACATCCACCGGAGGAGAAGCATCCCCTGCAGGGACCAAACCAGCACTTACCTTCTCACCGGGGCTGCCTCTGTCACCCTTGGGTCCCTGGAAGAGGAAGCAAATGTAGGGAAGTTGCCACAAGTATTTGGAGCTATATGGCTAAACTCAGCATTGCCCAGGCAAAGGCTGGCAGCAATGGAGACTTGTTTCTGCCTAAGCTTAGTAAAAGCCTTTCAGATCACTCCCTGCCTGACAGGTTCAGGCTGCAGCAGGATGAACCAGTGTGAACCAAAGGGAGATCTCCAGACTGCTAAGGGGAGGCATTTGGATTGCCTTGGAGGGGCTGGGCAGAGCCTTCAGCACTCAGGCACTGCTGCAGGCACAAGGAACTGGCTGCGAACAAGGCAGCACCCTGACAGGGTCAGGGCCAAGCTCCAGAGCAGGGGAAGAGCTGAATGTGCAGGGACACTTCAGCTGCCGAGAGCAGCGGAGGTGACGCCACAGCGTGCAAAGAGGCCCTGCCAGGGAGCTGGGAGTAGGGCTTTCAGGAGGAGAGGATGCTGCCAACATGTGTTGGGATGAGGAAGATGCTCCTACCTGTGGTCCAGGGAAGCCCTCCAGGCCGGGGCGGCCATCCACACCAGGCAGGCCAGGGTCTCCCTGTAAAATGAAGAAGGGCAGACTGAGATGCAGAGGAAGACATGAGTCTACGGCCCAGGAGACCAGAGGTCCCGTTCGGTCCCTAGCCAATCTGAAGGCTACACACAACATCTCAGTAGTACTGGAGCAACTGATCCTACCTTCAGCCCTGGTAAACCAGGTTGCCCGGGGCTCCCAGCATCTCCCTGCAAGGGAAAGCAGTGTTAGATGGCAGGGGCATGGACTGCGAGAGCCTATACATCACCCAGCCCCCCGGCATTGCTCCCCCAGGCTCCCTGTGGGCCCATCCTGCCCCCAAGGTCAAGGGAAGGATGTCTCAGGAGAGCAGCTGGAGGCTGAGAGCACAGAAAAAAAAAACCCTAAACAAAAACAAACAAATAAACAACAACAAAAAATCAGCTTTGAAGACTGGCTCTGCCACAGCACAGTGCTGGGAAGACATTTGAATCACTCCTCACCTTGGTTCCTGGCAATCCTGGTGGCCCCTATGAATGAGAACAATGTGGCCATGAGCACAGAGTAACAGTCTGAGGGACCTGGAGTTGGGCACAACTCACAAAGATCCCAATCCCACTAGGATCTTTAGAGCTCTTACTGCTGCCAGCACCCTGAAGCATCTGGGAGATGCCACCAATGCAGAGAGGGGCTCTCTACGCCCACCCATCAATCTGCCCCAGGGACACATGGTGACATCTCCTCGTTTGCTTAAGCCAGAGCAGAGGAGCACAGGGATTACAGGCATCATTCAGGGACTGGAATAGGCAGGGAAAGGTCCCTTCACATGGCTGTACTTGTCAAGACAGGAGCACAGCACTTGACTTCTCCTGCTGATGGTCCCTCCCAGGCATGATGCTGGATGGGATACCCATGGGCTTGGGTAACCTCTCTAACCCCTGCACCAGCTCTTCTAGGGCAAGGGGAAGGGAAGGGGTAAGGGAGGAGCTACCTGTGGTCCTTCAGGTCCACGGGGTCCAGGGGTACCAGCTGCAAACGGCAGCCCTGAGCCCTCCATGTCACCCTAGGGCAGAAGAACAGACTCAGCCGTGTTTGCACCCACTCCTCCCAGCCCACGCCATGGCCATCCCCTCTCAGCCTGCTGCAGAAGAGAGGCACTTACAAATCCAGCTTCGTATCCCGGCCCTGGTGGTCCAGGAGGGCCTGGGGGACCCGGCTGCCCTCGAGGTCCGATGGGTCCGGGAAGGCCAGCTAACCCCATTTCTCCTGGTGCTCCTGCTGGCCCTGTTTCTCCTTTGCTGCCCTGCAAGGAGGAAAGAACAAAAAGAAACACGTGGGACAAAGTGCCACGGCCTGTGCTTGGCACCTGGGGAGCATCCTCACACCGGGAGCATGCCGAGCCAGACAGAAAGGGCGCAGGGCAGAGAACCTTTTCAACGCATATCAAATGCCCAAGCTACATGCAGGCCAGCAAGAGGAGCAAAGGGGCCTGTAGACCCACACCACCCCTGGGGGTAAGGTCTGGATGTTCCCCTACATGGCACTTCTCCACGGCAAAAGGGCTTTGTGGGAAGGGGCAGGGCACAGCGCCAGCTTGCCACGCGCTGGCACCTCAGGCAGCCCCCTGACAGCGGGGGCATTGCCCCAGTCCACACGGCCCCGCTGTCCTCATTTGGTCCCTGCCATGTAGCTCCTTTGCAATGTGCAAGGCGGCCACCAGAGGCTAGTCTAAGTTCAAAAACGCTGTTTCCTGCGCAAGCAGCCGGTGGGCTGCGCCTGCCAGAGGGGCCAGGAGGCAGCAGGAGCCGAGGCTGGACACCCTGCCCGCCACAAGCGCCCGGCAGGGAGGCGGCGGGATGCAGGGGCAGCTTGGTGCTCTCCCGCCCGCTCCTGGCACCGCGGCACCGGGTCCGCGGGCAACACGGACACGCTGCTATCGGGCGCATGCTGGTAAGACAAGGCAGCACTCAGCGCGACAAGGTGGGCACCGCGAGCACTTCACCTCAACGGGGTGCTGGAGAGGGGGCTCTGCCCACTCAGCAGCGGGGAGGTGCCCGAGGGGAGGGCTCGCATGCACCCCTTGGTCTCCACACCACTCAAACCAGCGCAGCAGGTCCCCGTGTCCTCCCTGGGCCAGTGACCCCAGTGACACTGGGGTGGCACAGAGGACGTGGTCACCTCCAGAGGGGCAGGCCGAGCATGCACGCGGCAGCCACACTGCCCTGAGCCTTTACCTCGACCCTCGCCTCGCCCCGAGGCCGGGATGCGGAGCGGAAAGAGAGAGGCTCTAACAGGTGGGAAGGGAGAGGAGGTAGTTTGCTCTGGTTAGATGGGAGAAAAGGGAGTGGAGACAGAGAGAAGAGTGACACGCAGAAGACATGGACCATTTCCGAGGAGGTCACCTGTGGCCACCTGCCTGTTTTCACACCCACCACCACCATTCCGGTCACAATGCTCCCTCTGCAGGCAGTTCCCTCATGTGCCATCCTCCCAGCCCAAAGAGCTCCCCAGCTCCTGCATGTCCAGGAGAAACGGGCACCAACTCCTCTGCTTTTAGCACCCTTTGAGAAGTGAAAGGATGGGCAAAAGTGGCTGGGATTGGTCCACAGCTGCTTGAAGGAGGCAAAGTACTCATTCTGTTCACAAAAGTTTCCAATTTTCAACCACTAGCACCAGACTCCTATCCTAAGCGGATTGTGGAAAGCCTTGCTCTGGCAGGCCCCTCTTCTCTCCTTCTGCACCTCCAAGGCCCCACAGGGAGCCCCGCTGTAGCACTCAGCTTCCTCAGCCACTTCCCAGCAGGGCGAAGCCCAATGAAACACTGCAACTGCAGGAGGAGCAGCGAGGAGGCACGAGGAGCACGTGCAGAGGGGGTTCCAAGTGCCACGGCCCTGTGGCTGCTTTGCAGGCAGCAGGGGCGCGAGCGGAGCCCTTCCTGGTGCGAGGGGAGCCGTGGTGCTGCTCTGCTCCTTGAGGAACCTCAGCACGAGTCGACCCATCTCCCTCCCCACGCTTCCCAGAGCACCATCCCTGCCTGTAAGGGAAACTGCTGTGCAGCAAATGGGATTCCCCACGCAAGCCCTGGGTACAGTACCTTGGGTCCAGGTGCTCCAGGGAGGCCCAGGTCCCCCACATCACCCTGGGGAGAAGGGAAAGAAGAGTATGAAGCGGCTGCCTTGCTCCAGCTCCATGCTCCAGCATGCAGACCAGCTCCATGCCCAGTGGGACAGAGCTGCAGCTGGGGTGCCAGGTGCCCCATGGGGCGAGCAGCGCAGTGCTATCGGCACCTGGGTGATAAGGGACACTCACCCGCTCTCCTTTGGGCCCTGGCTGCCCAACCATCCCGTCTGTCCCAGGAGGACCTGGAGGACCCTGGAAGAGGAGTCAGCATCAGCATAGTGAGAGGCTGTAGTACCGTGTCCTGTCAATCCCATGGCACAGACCCCTCCAGTCACTCCAGCAGATCATCCCAGCCCACTGCTGCAGAGGCAGCTCCCCTGTGTACCTACCGCCGGCCCCGGCGGCCCGGGGCTCCCGTCTCGTCCTGGCAGCCCTGGTGGTCCCGGCAGGTCCGTGTGGTTCATGCCGAATCGTCCCGGTTCCCCTGGCAAGCCGGGCACACCAGGAGGCCCTGGCGGCCCAGGTGGCCCACGGGGACCCTGCAATGCAAGAAGGTGCCGATGGCTGAGGGTGTCCCCCACCAACTCCTCCTCAGCAGGATCAGAAAGGGGGTCTGGCACCCAGACACTCACCCGCAGGGTGTCTGGATCGCCACCAAAGCCGGAACCCTCCATGTCGATGAAGGTCTGGAAGTGAAGGCCAAAGGTGCAACATTGGAGAGGGGATCCAGGCAGCACAGGGGTGCTGCCCTGAGTCACCGTGCGCTGATGCAGTCCCCCACCTACCAGCTTGTCATGTTTGAAGGAAGGTCCAGGTGGTCCAGGGGGGCCTGGTGGTCCAGGGGGGCCCCTGGGGCCGATTCCAGGATCACCCTGGCACAGAGGAGAGAGCAGGGAGTTGGTGGCCATCACCGAGATGCTTGAGGGGGTTCACATACTGCTGTCTGCACTGCTACTCACCTTCTCGCCCTTCATCCCCGGCTCTCCCGGTGTCCCGGGGAAGCCCTGGGGCCCCGTGTCCCCCTGCAAAGGGAAGAGTGGAGGTGAGTGGTCAGTGGTGGAGGGGGAGACACGGCCGCCCCTGCTCGCGTGCCCTGAGCACTTACGGGTTTGCCATCTTCACCAGGATCACCCTAGGGAGAGCGGAGGGAAAAATCAGTTCATTTTCCATGCAGCAGCAGAGGAGGAGGAAGGGGAGGGGAGTCTCCTCCACACTGGGGCAGCTTTACTCACGGGCTCGCCGTCCCTGCCAGGGGCTCCGTCTTTGCCAGGTGGTCCTGGAGGACCAGTGGGTCCGGGTGGCCCGCTGAGCCGCTCTGTGCCAGAGCCGTCGGGGGCAGTCCCAGGGGGGCCCGGCTCGCCTGGTTCTCCTTTCTGGCCCTTGGAGCCAGGGTAGCCAAATCCAGCACTGCCCTGGAGAAGGAAGGGGAAGGCATCGTCCTGCACCCACCTGCATGGTGGTACGGCCCCCATGCACCCCAGCTTAGCCCCACATGAGCCTCCCTTCCCCACTAACCAATGCTCACCTTGACGCCTGCATCACCTTTTTCTCCCTGCAGAACAGACAAGCGGATGGACAGAAGTCAAACCAAGACAGCACTGGGACACTTGAGCCCCAGGGCTGCTGCGGAGGCGGGTGGTCCAGCTGCCCCCCGAGCCACACGTCCCTCTCACACCAACCTTTGCACCTTTGGCGCCGCCTGTCCCTGAGACGCCGCCGGTTCCCGAGTCCCCTTTCGGGCCACGCTCCCCCTTCTCCCCCTTCTCGCCTTTGGCACCAGCACCTGCAGGAAGGGAGAAGGGGACGTCGCCACTGCTGCCGCCAGGGTCCTCCTGGGACTGGCCAGTGCCAAGGGGCAGAGCTGCCCGGACGGAGCCACGTTACCTCCTGGGGATATCAGCAGTGTCTCCAGCACTCGGGTGCGCTCTGCTTGCGGCAGGGATCCCGTGGCGATCCCCGGCGCGCTGCCCACAGCCACGGGCGGAGAGGTGACGGGGACAGCATCCACCAGCCCCGGGATGCCCTGTGCACGGGGAAGCAGGAGAGTGTGTGAGAGCAGAGCTGCTGGTCTGGGAAATGGGTGCAGGACGGGCAGAGAACCGTGGCAGCAGAGGCACAGAGCACAGGCACGTCCCTGCTGCAGGAGGGACCAGCAGCCTTGGAGGGACCTTGGACAAGGACAGATCTCCGAGATAACTACCCTGGCCTGAAACGTGCCCATAGCTAAAAGGCCCTGCAGGCTTCTCCTAGGATTAACCGCTCTAGCTCTCCGTCTCTGCACTTGGCCTCGGCTGAATGAGCCAACCTTCACCTTCCAGACCACAACCAGGAGGGCAAAGCGTCGGTTGGGAAGGTTTCACGGTCAGCGCTTCCTCTCCCTGGATTTCTCTGCCCCCTTATCTAAACGCAGGCACTGCAGGATACCTTGGGACCGCGGCCACGGCGGGAACGCAAGGACTGCGGAGCCGGGAGGGTGGCGTGCGACGGCGGACAGTGACAGCCGTGCTGTGACCACCCGGCAGCCGGTCCCTGCGCGGACGCCGCGTCCCTTGCACAAGGGCCTGGCTCGCTCTCACGTCCTCAAACGGCACCCATTGCCTCAGCGGCCGGACGCTGTTTAGATTGGGATGTGCGCTCCCAACGTGCCAACGGCACGCTTCCAGGCCCTAATGCACAGCTGGGAAAAGGGAGGCTTAGTAATTCCCTCCGTGCAGCCGGGAGCGGGAGGCCATCCAGGCTCAGCAGCTGAAATGGGAATGTGCCCACGGGCTACCAGATGATCTGGCTGCAAAACGCCTCTTTGCAAAGGCCTCATGGAGCTGTGAGCTTGCAGCATGGCTGGTGAAGGATGGTTCTACTTAGCGGGTAGCTGAGCATCTGCAGGGCTTGAAGAGCCAGCTGCATGCACCCACCAACACCCTGCAGCTGAAGGCAGTGCCCTGCAGCACCAACTCACCTTGTCCTTTCCCAAGGCATGGCGTCCATCCTCTGCTCCGCTGCCAAAATCTCCTGAGACCTATGTGGGTTCGGGAAGAAACAGAGGAGATCAGTGGGGTGCCAGGTCCTCTCCTCCCCTAGAGGAATCTCAGTCCCCAGCAACATTGCGGGGGGAGATGAGATCATTGTTCAACGCTCAAAAACAAAGAATTTGCCTCCAAAACACACATCGACGGGGGCTGGCAACCGCCTGGCGCTCACCTCTTCAGCATCATCCTCCTCTTCCTCACACTGGTGCTCGGCTGCCCGGGGATCCCCTTTGAGCTTCAAGTCGGCAATCACCCCCTAGGACGAAGCACACCGAGGAGGGTCACGGGTGCAGCCCTGCGACACGAGGCACACCCCATGAGAAAAGTTCCTCTGCCTCCTCTGAAGCCAGGCTGGCCGAGCAGAGGTCACAGCCAGGATCAAGGCAGACAGACAGAGACCTTTTTGGAAGGAGTTTTTGGATGGCGTCCTCATTTCCCTTTCTCCAGGGCATAGGGAAAAGCACTTCCTCGCTACCTCACTGCTCCAAAGAAAGGGCTGCCGGCCAGCACTGCGGTCCAGTGCGGCCCTGATTTTGTGTTTCTTAGGTTAATCCACACTTCCTTACCATTTATTTGGGTTTTGCAAGGGCTGTATACAGTCCAACCACTTATTTATACAATGCAGACTCTTTACACAATGCAACTCAAAGTCTCAAAGTCTCTCACCAAAAAACAAAACAAAACAAAACAAAACAAAAAAAAAACCCAACCCTTCTTGCTCCATAGCTGAGGTACCAAAGCCACCTAGGAGGGGAGCATCCCCTCTTGGCTCTCCACAGGAGGTTCCCTGGACAAACCTGGAGCTGGTGAAGTAGCAGCGAGGGCTTTGGGACCAGCTAGGTCTCTGCCTTGTGCCGAAAGCAGGGTGCACCGTAAGCACCTCTTCCCTTTGGGAATAACCCCTCTGTGTGAGGCCTGCTGCTACCGCCAGCTCCTGCTGTACAGAGCTTTTCTGCGCATAACCAACATTTCATTTTTAATTCCCCTTTTTGCTTTCAGAGAGGACTTGGCTAAACAATCTTGGCTACACAGGGAACATACAGCAGCTCTCCAGGAGCAAAGGAGCCTTGGGAACACAAGAGACGAGCATGAAACAGCGCAACTGTTGATGAATCATGGAGCAGCTGAGTTATCGCCCTACCCTGCTCATCGAGACAAGCACATTATGTCCAGTTGCCAGCCTGAAAACACGTTTCCATGAAGGATGAACGTTATCCTGGGCATCTCGGCAAGGCTGCAACACTCACCCCATTGTCAGGTCCTTCGCATTGCTTGGGAATGAACAGGCCCTTCACCTTCCCAGGACCTTCCCAGACCAAGCTCAAGAGCTGGGATATGGCCCGGCCACCTGATCTCCACGGGGAAGGGGAGAGCAAACCACCCTGCCAGGGGCCACCCAGCCCACAACGGAAACCCAGCTCGCAAGCGAGCTTGGAGAAGAAAGATAACTGCCCGTGCGACGTCCTTCTCGTGCTCCCTCTCTCTGGATGAGACACCTAAAATAATATTTGGACTCACTTGAAAGCGCAGCACCCTGTGTCCGGGGAAGATATCCGCGCTCGGGAAACACAGTTTAAGCAAACAAAAGGGAGCGGCAGCTCCGAGGCCAGCGAGGCCGCTGCAAGCAGCAGGTCTCACTGACGCTCTCACAGCAGCCGCGGGCAATAACTGCAATGACTCCTGGCGTGGCCCTGCCTCGCCTCTCTGGCCGCCGGGATCGCGCTCCTCTTGGCGTCTGCTCAGCGAACAACAGCCCCATGGGCATGTTTCTGCAGCCGGGCTTCCTGGAAACAGTCTGCCCCCAAGGAATTCGCCTGGCATCCCATCGGGCACACCAGGAACAGGCAGGTTTGTGCTTCTCAGAGCGTTTGGTGCGAGGCTTTTCAGAGAGCACATGCAGCCCAAACAGTCCCTTTCACCAAAAGCAAAATTGCTGCTCTGGAAAGACTCTTGGGATAGAAATCCCTACTGGAATGTAGTTAAGGCTATGGAAACAACCCAGCAAAGTCTCCTCGGTTGAGTTTTGAGCCTCCTCCACCTTCCCAGCCCTGGCGACCAAATCCTCTCCCTCCTGCCAAGCACCAGTATCAAGCCTAAGCTGCTTCTCAGGCCATGCCTTGATAAACGTAACACTCACCATCTGCTTTTCCGGTCCCAGGGTTCACAGGAAGCTTCAGAAATAACCCATTTCCAGCCCCGAACCAAAACATCCCCTTGAGGGATAGTTACAAGGACCCAGCAGCCCAGATAAAGGGAGCAGCCAACATTCTTGGTACCATAGGTCTTATCTTGCATTTAGCTGCAATCAAATCCTCCTACCGGACTGCGGCCGAGTCCCTGATAAGGCAACCTCCTGTTTTATCTGCTCTCCCAAGAGCTTCTGCACTGCCTGCAAACTTCACCCTTCCAGGTTTTATCCCACTGCCTTCATCGCGGATAAAACTGCTAAGGCATCACCAGAGGAAGAACAGATCCCAGGGAGACCCTGCCAGGAGCAGTCAAGCTGCCCATTGGCGGCTCTATTTGTGATTTGTCCTGCGGCCAGGTTTTAATCAGTCCTATGCTCTGTTAGCTCCAGATAACACAACTTTGGGTGGATTTGTAATGGAACAAGTGTTGGGAGTGGGTATTTTTTGTGCTCCTTGCTCATAGTCTTCCCCCCTGAGCCAGCCCCATCATGTGTTAACATATAGGTGTTTCATCCTCTACTCCGGACTACTTCTCAGCATTTGCCTTCAAAAGGAGGCAGGTGGTGTCCAAAACACCTTCCAAGCAAGGGAATTCTGCGTCAGTGGCCTGGCTGTACTGGCAGGTTAAAGATTGCTTTCCAGACCCTTGCTCTCCAGACCCAGGAGCCAGTGCCACACTGAGACAGCAATCCTGGAGTAATCTGGTCCTCAGACCATCAATGATTAATCCTTTCCTGAGGGAACTCTCCCTAGCCTCACCCCTACAACTTGGTTTAACTGAATCACAACTGCAGCGTTTCTGGCTACTGGTCAAGACAATGTTTAAACTAAGAAATGCAATTTGCAAAGCCCAGTCACCGTGGGGAAGCACAGCTCTTTGCTGCAGAGCTGCTCCCACAGGGCAAAACATGTTCAACCTAAGACAAAGAGCAATCCTGAATTTTATTCTCCTCATTATTGTAGGGGTCTTCTATGTTGGTTCAAGTGTGGTGCATTTTCCACACACTTTCCATAAATCTTATCTAAAATATAACTCATTCTTAAATCACAGCTTCAGCTATCACCTTCTCTGCCTGCTCTCAAAAGTCTTCCTGAAGATACCATCCAAAGTCAGCCAGCAAAGATATGCTTTGGCCCAGCATTCAAACATTTATTTTTCCAGCTACGAGATGTATTTTACCAGCCAAATCAACAGACATTAAAGGACATAGGTATTTTTAGCAAAGTGGGGATTCTCTCAGACTCTTTGTGCTGTTCTCCTGTGTCTGCTCCACCAGTGGCTGCAGAAGGTATAGGCAATGGTGACTGCAGGCTACGTAACCCCAACCTCCTTGCAAGCTTACCCTTGTGGAAATCCAAGAAAATAAAGTTTCTTGCATCAGAAATCTTTGCAACCTCTCCAGGTTTCCTTAGGAATGATCACAGGAGCACATTCACCAGCTTAACCTCTGGGCACAGTGAAATCAGAGGTAAATCAGCATAGCCTGGCGCCACAGCTCTCCAGTTTCAGACAAGTTCTCTCTCTGACAAACTGATTTGGGGTAATCTGAGACCTTACCTGGTATTTATCTGGGTCGGCTCCTCCAGCCTGAGCAACGAAGAGCCCAGAACCATCTTCCAGCTCCATCTCGTCTGGGGAGCGCTCAAAGCGGACCCGCTCGTGCTCCTCACAGTCCAGGTAGAGGACGACTTCGTCCTCCTCCACGCTGATGGCGAAGCGTGTCCACTGGTTCAGCAGGGTGGGCACGGTGAAGGTGGCCGCCGCGTAGGAGCTCTTGGAGCCTGGCTCTGTGTAGTAGAAGATGATCTGCTGCTTACCCGCCCGCAGCTCCGAGAGCTTGACGCCCACGTAGATGATGCTCTGCAAAGAGTCTGTGATGGCAAAGAGCACGCCAGCCCGCGGGGTGGTGGGCTGGATGTGAAACAGCAGAGAAAAGTCCCGGTAAAAGGGGCTGGGCAGGTGGTACCGGGCCACCTGGCCTGTGTTGGCATTGGGTCCAAAGACATAGCCTGGGTTGTTGTCGGGGCCGTAAATTTTCTGGATCTCCTCTGGTGGGGGGTCTCCGATCAACTCCAGGAGGCTGACTTCTGTGCTCAAATTCTCTGCAAGAGAAGAGAAGAGAAAGATGATGGTGGCCTGATGGTGTCACATACTCTGATCCAGACACCCCTTAGCAGGTCTCCTCTCTCCTAGTGTCCTGAGTGCTTCAGCATTCCAGCTGAAATGCTGGACAAGGGCTGAAGACTGGTTACAGGAATTTCTGGACCAGAGCACATCACTGCTAGAAGGACAACTGAAGCCACCTTCTCCCCACACAAGGCAACATGTTCTCC
>JAVCKT010020077.1:28742-39365 GCA_032273925.1 Rhynchotus rufescens | reverse complement strand
GTGATTGCCTAAAATACATTTCTCTATTTATAAAAAAATAAAAAATAAAAGAACAGTGATCTACTGTCAGGTGAAATAATAATGGGTGCAGGGAGTTTTGTTTCATTTTCATGATTTCCAAAGAAAACATAATTAAAACAAAGCTAATTGGAAAGAAAAAAAAGCAATCCCATAATCCAATCTAAAAATGGTCTTATCATCCCCTCATCTGCTAGGATACAAAAGCCATGGCAACAAAATCATTTGGCTTCCACCACTATCAAATAGCATCTGTGTACAGTAATAAGGAACTGGAACCTTGTAATTCGGTGTCAGGTAATTCTCTCTGTTGTGTGTTTGGAAAAAAAAGAACTTCGTTTTATTTAATAGCTGTGTTATTTCTGCATGTTTAAGTGTCTCATTTGAGCAGCATATTGAGTTATTTTTGATGATAGAAGATGACAGTCAAGGTCACTAGCAGAGATTTCAGCAGTGAGGTCCCCTCCGGACTCCCACCCCAACGCAAGGAAGTTTCACCAGCTACAACTCATTCCACATAGTGCAAAATATTTTCCTCTCGTTATCCTATGGATGCAAATGAGCTTGATTATGAAAAATGATCATAGTTAAGGGCAGCCTTAATGGCACGGTGGCTAGAACTAGCTAATTAGTTAATATTAAATGTATTTAAAGGAGCCCCAGCGCTGCTGGGGGGTTCAGCTCTGCACCAGGAGGGGTTGGGACCTGCCTGGTTGCAAAACCAGCCGCCTTTTGGAAGCAAATCCGGTGGTTTAAGCTCTGCAGAAAGGTACTAATTCCCATGAGAGGTAAAGGGGTTGACACAAGCCCTCTCGCTCCTCCAAAACCCAGCAGCACCGCGGAGCCCTGGAGCAGAACCCACGGCGAGAGCGGGGAGGGAAGCTGAGACCCGGGGCCCGTTTCCTGCTGTGGGTGACATCGTTTGGGCAAGGGAGACCTGGAAATTCCCAGTCCTTGCTGTTAAAGCGAGGGGACACAGAGCCCCGCGGCGTTCCGCAGGCTCCGAGCCTGCTCTGTTGGGAAGATGCTCCACAAGCGCCGTCCTCGCGCGGCTCCAGCTGCTGCCAGCTGTGACTGCTGGGGACACCGCTGGGGACATCCCTGGGGATACGCTGGGGACATCCCTGGGGACACCGCTGGGGACACCGGCGGCTGGGAAACCACCGCGCAGCTATGTGCGGCTCGGAGGGCACACAGGGACGAGGGCCCGCGGCTCCCCGCTCCGCTCCCAGCAGCTGGAAACGCTCCGGCCACAGCCGGAGCTATCGGAAGTTTGGGAAGGTGGAATACGGGGTGATGCTGCCTGCTCCGTCCGCCCTTCCCGCATCCTGCTCATCCTCCGGAGCCAGCTGGGATCCAGCTCGCTCCCGGAGGAGGAAGAGGAGGGCAGAGCTCCTCAAGGCAGGGAAAGCCAAGCCTAGCGCTTGCTCTCCTGCCTAGTTAAACCCAAGTAGACGCCAACCTGCAGCTCCACCAAATGCTTCCCGCTGGAAACAGAGGGAGGCCGTCGGGAAAGGTCTACACCACCAGTGACACCGCGGGACCACAGAGAAAACTACTTACCAAAAACGTGAGCTAGGTGCGCTTAGAAACGCAGGGTGACCGGAAAACAATAGAAATAATAACAATAAAGCCCCCAAACCACAATGGAAATCTTTGCTAGTGACCTTACTAATTAATTAAGCACTGTTTCCCATTTCTCCGTGCTGCAGGTTGGAGCTGACCTGTTATCAGTCTGCTGTATAATAAGCTATGGCAAACTACAAAGCTTTTACAACAGCAAAGCAACATCATGCTTTCAGATAAGTTTTATAGCAAAAAACTCCTCCTTTTCAAAGCCTTAGTAATACCTATCTCTTTTACAAACTTTTCCTGTATTATTACAGACTTTTTATATTCAAAATAAGTTCCAAGGATTTCTTTCGTGGACTATGTACATAAGTGCAAAAAAGGTGTGTCTCACACATTCGTACACTAACTGAATCAGTTTAACTGCAGCATATTTGTATCTTCAACACTGTTAAGGGGTCATTCCACAATATTTTTTTTTCTTATGTACAGTTTTTGCTAATATAAATTAGTATTAAAATAGTTACATGTTTAATTACTTAGCCCTGATCGTAACGTAATCGTGTGAGTGATCGATTGCAGGAAAATAAAAAAAAAAAAAATAGAAATAAAAATGAATTGCAAGCGGAGCTACAGTGCTGAAACGGATCGATTCGGAATCCCCACAATGCGAATGGATGTGAGAGGGAAGGGAGAGCAGTCACTACGTCGTGGATGCAGGTCGCCGTGTTTTCCAAGTCAAAATACTGTGGAATAACCCTTGCCACACAACAATTTCTACAAGCTATAAAACCTGACTCTAAATCCATGTGTTGTAAACTTCTTGACTGAAAAAGTGACGTAAAGACACAAATTTCAGCGTTCACATGGGACTTTGGGATTTTAAAAATATTCAATCATATCTTTATCTGACAGTATCGAACTGTACCTTTAACAAGCTCATACTGTTACACATCACTTTTAATTTACATGTGAAAATTTCACAAATAATGTATACAAAGGTAGCCATGTTGTAGTTTTGTTGCCATAGCAACAACAACTTAATATAATTAGTTAACAATGAATCTATCATTGTAGGAGTTACATACAAAGTTAATTTTGTTCTTAAACTGTAAACTATACAAACTAGTTATGGACTGTATTCTATACCTTACCATGCTTCAGTGTTGGTTTAGAATATAACTAAATGGGTTGAGTACATGTAGTAAAAAGTTTAAGCTTTCTCTAACTCTCCTTCAAAATTAAATTCATTAGTTACTAAAGATATCAAAAAAAGCAATAATGAAGACCTTAAAAACTAATGGTAAAGAAATGAGAATATATGACATGAATTAATGCGTTGTAGCCTAGTAACAATGTGTTGTAGCTATATTTACATTTGGATTAGGCTATCAACTATTTTTTTTTTTTAAAGTTATTACAGTCTTTAACATACAGTATATACTCTAAGGCCTTCAACAGGCACGTGGTAAAATCAGGTCAATATCAAACTAAATCCATTCAACAGGAATGGGAAATTAGATTTTCCTCATAAATTTCACCTTTTTCAATTTGCATGTGTGTGAAATGTACAAGGGATTCCAAGAAGAAAAGAAAAAAAAAACCCAACGAGGACTCCGGTTTCGCCACGGATCCGTGGGCGAGCGCGTCCTGGAGCCGCCCCAGGGCGCGGGCGAGGAGCCGGGATGGGGATGCAGGAGCCGGCGCATCCCGCGGGATGCGGGCGCCTGCGGATGCGCCGGCTCCGGGGGACAAAGGTCCCGAGGGCAGCGCGGGACGACGCTTACGGCAGGGAGCAAAGTGCGTCAGAGGGGTCGGGACCGGGGCTGGCCGGGGAGGTAACGATTTCTAGAACATCACGATGCAAAAAAAAAAAATATAGAGAGAGTCAAAAATCTCCAACTAAAAAACACGGTTGATTGTGAAATCAGGTTCCAAATTACTAAAAACACTGTATTTAACAAAAATAATCTTAATAGTTTTGTGAATCCATTTTATTTTAAATCCCTCTTTTATTGTCTGCTTATGTTACAGCTTAATGGTAGTATTTTCTTATTCAAACTACTAACAACCTTTTTTTTTTTCTTTTTCTGTGAAAATGATCAATCTCAGCTTTCATTTTCCCTCTGCATGACCCGTTTTATCCAAGTTTCAGCATTTCTTGCATATTGTTTGCATAAGGCTGAGAGAAATGGACAAAGAGAAATAACTTTGGATAAATAAAAAATATAGGTTCATGGAAAGTGGGAAGCTTATAAAAATGTCACTAAAATTATATTGATTTAAACAAACTTACATACATCTCTTGTCAAATAAAGGATGATATTCATGCTTTTATGACATTTGTTTAGAGTCACTAACTAGCTTGGTGACTTTGTAATAGTCTATTTAGGAGATTTATAGTCTGGCGACTGATTTTTTTTTTTCTTTCTTGAACAAAGAAAATTAGAGCAAGTCATTGCACAACTAGTTTAAATAGTGCTACCTCAAAATGGCATTTTTTTGCCGAGATTGTTTTGAATTTGGTGAAGTTTAGTGCTTCAAGCTTTTCTTTCCTTAAACTCATTTACAAATTAACGCTAAATTTGCCAGCAATATAAAAACTGTTGTGGCACCTAATATAACTACCCTGAACATCCCTCATTGGACCTCTTTAATAAAAAATAATCCTTAAATGGTTTTTTTTTTCAGTGCTTTAAATGTGACGTGAAAACAGTTGTATTCTAGGTTTACATTCTATGCACATCTATGCCAGATGTTTAAGTAGATAAATAAAATAGGAGGTTACATCAAAGTGTCAAGATATACAAAAATCCATTTAGCACTGAAAAAAGTTCCAACCTCCTTTAACTCATAAAGCCATACAAGCTTGAATGCATCCTTTCTGGCTTAAGAAGATCAGCTCTGTTCTTTGTTGAGGCACTGGCACAGGTTGTGCAAAACCCATTTTGATACACAAATAATTTCAAACAGGAAGTACTCAAATCCACTTTTTTTTTTTTTTTCCACTAACAATGTTATGGTTTTGGGAAACAGAAACTCAGTGGTTAAAAGAACAGGGATGCAGGAGCCAATATCTATGAGAGCCATCGATTTCAGGCCACACTGTCTGCTTCTGACGGCTGCCGAGCAGCTACGGACGCGAGAGACTTGTCACAACGGGAGGTTCAGGAGTGACTGTTGCAGGGGGTGGTATTTTCCCTCTCTCAGCATTTGCTTCAGAGCCTGCTGAAATGAATGGAAAGATTTCTACTGGCCCAAGGCTTTTCTGAACTGGACTCGTCCAAGGTTCTTGCTCATGAAGAAATCTCCACAGCAGCTGGTTGCAGCCTGGGTTTGGGGCACACCACCTCGCTCGTGGCCCATATAAATACATTTCTAGCAATGTATCTGCACTCACGCTGGAGGAGAGGGGGCAAGGAAAGTCTCTAGCCAAAGCCTTGGAAGTTTGAAAGGAAAACATGATCTGGTTGTCGGAATTTGCAGCCCACAGGACCACGGTGAGCTCAGGGTGCAGAGCCTCCGGACACCAGGAACGTGCCTCCTGTTTGGTTTTAATAATGATTCTCTTTCGCCAAGCAGTTTCTCCTTCTCTGAAGTTCACAGATTTACAGGAGCAAATCCATCTCTTCCATAGTGCCAATGACATTAGAGAGCTACGGTAGGGATGAATTTGGTGTGTCCTCCAATGGAACGCACTGTGTAGCCAGGCTGTTCAGCAACGCAGCGTAACGACGGGCTGGAAATCATTTCATTCACGTGCACAAAAAAAGGAGGTGGTGAGAACTAGCCCTTGTTGTGCGACAAACATTGCTCTTGATCAAGTAGAAGATGCCACAACACATCCACTGACCTACAGGAACTCCATTAAAAAGAACATCCTCGTACGGCAGAGCGCTTCAGTTTAGATTTGCTGCCTTTGCCTGTTACTGCTTTTGCTTGCGCTAACGGGCCAGAGGTCTTGGGAAATATCACCAGCTTAAGGAAAATGGTGAGTAAATTATTGGTGCCTGCTGATGAAATGTTGAGACGAGCCACACCTCAGGCTGAAATGCTGCAGGATGCCTGGGGGAGACAAGGCCACCTGCACACTACCACCCGGCTTGGGCAAAGCCACGGTTAGGGACCTAATCCGGCTGTGTGTTTTGCAGCTAACAGTTGGTGCTTGTTCCTCTCCAATGCAAAATCATCTTTGCCCCAATGAAGCTCTCTCACTTATCCATCTATTTTTTGTGGTTTTTTTTTTGGACTGCACCATGAGAATAGCAAGAAAGATTGTGCGCCATTTGCAGCTAGGAATGCACTTCAATGTACAACAGAACTGCAGAAATCCCTTGATGATTTCCGCAGTCTGAGCAAATCCTTCCTGTCACCTTACTTTTCACTGAGTGCAGCTTGTGGTTTTTGTTGTCTACATTTCCAGAATCAGCTCACTGTGTTTAAAAAAGTACCCTGAACTGGACTAAAATGACAACTGTCCTTTCCTGTCATTTGTACGAAATTTTGGAGACTCTATCTGAAGGCAAATTTTACATGATAAAAGGAGCATTTAACACAACAACTGCAGCTGACATGAACAGCAAAATCTAGAAAAGGGCAGAACATTCTTATGTCGTGTTTTTCAAGCACATAATTCCTGTTTCCCACAATAACATTTTTAGTAAAAAAACAAAATCCCATAAAACCTACAGTATATGAAAACTTAAGACATAACAATAATGAAAAAATGGTATTGAGTATACTTGATAATGATGTACACTTTAAAACAAATCAATAGACTATGATGTAAACAAAACAGTAAGATAACACTTTAAAAACAAGACAAACATTTATCCATCGATAGTATACAGTAAACCAACAGTCCGCTGTGCAGATGCACTTATCAGGATGGTAGTCATAAAATGATTAAGTGTGTTAAAGTAATGTGTTATAAAAGTCTATTATAATTTCCTACTTGTATATTTCATATAACAGAGCGCTGTTTGTTAATTGTTTCTATAGTGCTTTTTTTTTCTTTTTTTTCTTTTTTTTTTCTTTTTTTTGACATTCCCATTGATCAGTTTTTGGTTAACATGTAGGCTGCAACAGGCTTACTGTAGAGGTGGTGGAGAACGATAGAGGGAGGAGGGAGTATATACAGAAAGGCCATGCGCAGCTTCCCACCAAGAAGTCCTGGTGCTCCATAATTTTACTGTTCAGAATTTCAATATGGTCGGCTGGAGGGGAGAGAAAAAACAACAACAAAGAAAGAGTAAGAAACAGGAGGAGTTTTTCTTTACATAAAAGTCATTCTATTAAGATCTATCTTCACGGTATTGCCCAAGAGGTTTCCTGCAGCTTGCAGGCAGTCAATATTTTATTCCCTTATTTTTGTGACTTAAGAGTGAAAATGCTAATAAGCAACTTGGCATTCTCTTTAATCTGCACTTACGGCTTTCCATTTCCAGTGCTTTTAACACACAGGGATGCAACAGATTGTGAAATAGGGAGGAGGGCGACTAATAGTCTCATTTTGGAGACAAGATGGCAGGTAGGGAATGAATAATTGGTTTCCCTGCTTGAGCAGGAGGGTTGGACTAGATGATCTCTAGAGGTCCCTTCCAACCTTGAATATTCTGTGATTCTGTGATAACAAAGAGGGACAAGGAATCCCCAACTGCTGTAGCTTCCAAATCCCTCAACAAAAGCCACAGATATTCACTTTAATGTGCCATGCTGAAGGAGTCAAGAGCCAAAGGCAACTCAGGCCCAGAGATGAGACACAGACACAGAAAGCCTGTGCTCAGGTGACCCCTTTCTAGGAGCAAGTCACCTCTTCTGGCATTGCTTTTAAAACCCTCCTTTGAAGGGGACAGTGTTCTTGGCGCCTGAAGGGCTGGGTCACACAGCACTTTGCCAGCCACAGGGGAAAAAGAACATCTGCCAGAGCCACAAGTGCTTTTATAACCGAGCTCCCACTCACGTCTGTTTGGGGAATTTGCCCTCCAGCACTGCAGAACGCTGACCAAGGCCCTTACCTGGCAAAACCCTTCAGCACGTGCACGACTTCCCACACTCAGGCGGCAGTATGAAACGATGCCGAAACCTGGCAGGTTTCTGGCCTGTAATTTAGGCACCAGCCTCAAGGGTAACAACCCGGGACTGAGATCTGAGCACAAAGGCTCCTGCATGGACATGGATGGCTCTGCAAGTGCTGTGGAAGCTGCAGGAAAAGGTCCCATTCTGCTAGCCTGCAGAGGTGACATGTCCTGCATCCGCGAGGCTTGGAGAGGACCCGGGGCACTGGGTCACGCACACGGGTGGGATGTGGGTTGGGTTTCCCACCCAAAGAACAGGTTCACTACCCAACCCAGAGGCTCTCCATGCTCAGTAGCTAAGCCCCAAGAAATCCCATCAAATTCAAACTTGCCCTACTTGTTTCAAACAAGGGACTTTCATTCCTCAACAGGACTGCTGATGCATTATTTGTAGAGACTGCTCTGCTCCCTGCTTCTAGAAGAATTATACAGTTCCATGGAATTTCCTTGCCTTCTCTCAGATCACTACTAACTACTGACTTGCATAAAAGCAAAAAGAATTAAGAAAATAAGAAGTTTCCCTAAATAAATGCTGGAAATAAAGACCTCAAAAATAGGTTCTTTCAATGGAAATCATCCCCCTTTTGGGTGGAACAGACTGGTCTGCATGTGGTGCAGGAGTGGTTTAGCATGTCAGGTGTCATCACGCCTCATGTTTAGGAGAGTAGCACGCAGGACACTGCAGAGTATTTTTGCTAGCAGGGATAGTTCAGCGTTCACCTCTATACCAACTGGGATACGTTTGGCAGGTCATATAAACAGAGGACAGTTTATTGAGGTCAGAAGAGATAAGGGGCACCACCAACATGAGTAACTTCTGTCTATTGCTAAAGACATAATTAGAGAATTGCCTGCCAAATTTATTTCCAGCATTTCAGTACTTGCCTGTAATCCATGACCTAAGGGAGATACGGACTGCGTATCTGTATACATTAAATGGTCTGCACTGGGAAAGTCTGGTGCCCTCCTGCTGAGTGAGCTCAACTGTTCTGAGGTCTTGGGGGTAAAATACAGCAGCGAACTGAAAACCCAAGGGATTTTCTCTCACAAACATTAGCTAACATATACAAATAGAAGCAATAGAAAAATGACAGTGCTGCTCAGGCTGTAAAATCATACTGTGTCAATTTTTTTGAAAAATAAAAAAAAATAATAAAAAAGAACAAGCTTCTCTATTATCCCCCTCAGAGAAACTCAGCAACGTAAGGTAAACCTGGATCTGCAAGTGGGGTGAAGGATGCACTGCCTGTGCCTTCATCCTGCTCTTAAAAGCATACACAGATCTCTGTGGAAAACGGTCTCTCCCACCAGGAGCACAAATCCCAGATGCACGGGAAGGCACCCGGAGCTGCCCAGAGGCGGGGCAGTTGGAAACACAACTGTCAGACCGTGGGGAGATGCAGGAAGGGAGGCTCTGAGTATCCTAAAGCAGGTATTTCAGGCACAAGGCAACACCACGTGCTGGAATGGGGCTGCTCCTACCTGTGCAGCACCTGCTGAATTTCAGTTGATTTGGCAGGAACTGGAGCCCCAGGAGGCTGCAGGGTCAGTCCCTCTGCCCAAAGGAGCACCTTTGGAGGAGGCTCTGCCCTCGCGGAAAGCAATCAACCAAAGAGAGAAACAGTGAAAAGGAACTTACTGTTCTATCGGGAACTTCTACATCTGTGAAACAAACATGCTGCTACTCAGTTCATCTACTGATAACTGGGATATCTATAGTGAAAAAAAAAAAAACAGAGAACACAACACATTAAAATACTGTCGTGAGCTCATTCTGTCTTCAGTTTCAGGTTAGTAAGTACATCAGTGCCTTAGAAAACAGGATCCATTCCCGAGATGTTTCTGTTTTGCCATATGTTAAGTACAACGTAGTTGCATTGCTACTAATGCCCTGTGGAGTAGCTGGTGGTTGTCCTGGGAGTTTAAACTCCACAGACAGTAGGTAGGATGGAAAAATGCCCTGAAACTAGGTGGCTGAAGGAGCACAGGACTTGTGGCACCACAGAGGAACACTGCGCAGCTTTCTTCTCGTGACCGATACGAGTAGGACCTTGTCTACCTGCAAGTAACAACGAAGCACGGAGAAAGAACAGCGATACCTCCTGCAAGCAGTAAAGCTCTGCCAAGACTTACGCAGGCCACATTTCTACTGCAAGCCTTATGACCTTGGGCTAGCTTGTTCTCCAGCCTGAGAAATGACTGCCCTTCAGCACTGCTAACAGTGTCCCTGGGAAGAAAATGACACCCAGTTTTCTTTGCAATCACCTCTGAACTCGAGAACGTGACGAAGAGCTGGATAAAAATGCAAAAATAGTATTGGGGGAAAGGAAAAGTTTGCTTGAAATTTTCCTGGTCTGATCGGAAAAAAAAATGTGGCACACCAAATTATCAAGAAGCATCACCAGGACAGATTGTGCGTATACAGCTCAGGACTGGTGCGGAAGCGGCCATCACAACTCGGTATCCTCAGAGGGAGGTTCTGGAGAGAATTATGGCTAGGCAAACATGCAGGAAATCCTTTACACTGAAGGCAGTGCCACAACAGCACGTACTGCACATCCAGAGGAACTTCTGTAGGGATGGGTGATGGTTCCGGGATCAGTAAGCTCGAATCATCACGGTATCACCCCTGCCCCCCTCTCCTTTCTCAATTTTGGCTTTGTGAGTCCAATCCCATGGCAGGGTTGGGGTGGGGAAGCCGCTTTGGGTTTTCGCTTCCACTTTCAAGCCAGGGCAGGCCATGCCAAAATACCACGGGGAAGGATGCTCAAGGTGGTATTTGTGCTCGCGACTGAAAGCAGAAGTGCTGCGGGGCCTTGCGCGACACCATCTTTGGGGCCTTTTACCATCTTTTTGCCTTTTTTTGGTTTTATTTTTTTTTTCCCCCTCCCGCCAGGATTGGGGCCGTTGCGGAGGAGCCGGCCGCCCGTCCCGAGCACCCGCTACACCGGCCGTACCC
>JAVCKT010020077.1:0-28710 GCA_032273925.1 Rhynchotus rufescens | reverse complement strand
CGGGGCGGCCGGCGGGCCGGGCCGGGCCGGGGGGGACGCCGCGCGGGGCCGCCGTGCCCTCGAGACCTCAACACGTCAAAGAAAGCCATTGAAAGGGCCAAACCTGATTGGCGGTAGCTGTTGCAGCGAAGGGGACGCTGGTGGCAGGAGTTGTTGCTGCAGACACAGTGGTGGGCGTAGCACCGTGCATCATGGGCACTTTTTTTCGGAAGGGAACCATGGAAGCGACATACGGGAGGGTGGAGCGGTTATGTAACCATGGCAACATGTGGTGGATTTTTGGGGGCGTGGCAGGAATCGCAGCAACAAGCCATGTGACATCGTCATGAAGGATACATCGGGGCGCAGCATGCAATCACAGTGCAAAGCAAGACAGCGTTGGGAAAAAAAATAAACAAGAGAGAAGGGGAGAAGCCAATTACAATTGTAATTAAGGAAAAAACCAAAACATTCTCAACACTTAGTACATTTATAAGCAGAACAATGATGTATTAGACTCCGCGGGCCAGATTTCCAAGGGGGAAGGGAGAGGGGAGCGGGGCGGGCGTGCTAGCAGAAGCCCACGGCAGCTCGCACCCGTGGGGAGTTAGAGGCAGCCAGCGCATGGTGCTTGCTTTGTGGCGGGGACGGGACGGGGTTTTGGCAAGCGCGCCGGCCCACCCAGCCCCGCAGGGAAGCACCTTGGCAGGAGAGGCTCTGGGCACGGCTGGGATCTGGCCGGGCAAGGCGGCTCCCGCGGCTGCGGCGTCCCCCGGCGCAGGGGTTCGCTCGGCCTTCCCCTACCCGGGGCTTGTGCTCGGTGCGGGGCAGGTGGCCGGCAGCCCCAGCGCCCTCCGTTTGATTCCTTTCTGCTATGTGGTCCTACAGGATTCGGTAAATTGTCCCCCCAACCCGCTGCGCCTCCGTGGGGATATGGAGGAGGAGGGAGTGGATTCGGTCGCGACTCCGCTGCGGTGGGAAGAGCGCCCAAAATGGCGCCCGGGCAGCGCCCTGGACGGTGCTGGCGGCCGCAGTGCGGCAGCCGGCGGGGAAGCGCCGCAGGCTGGGCCGCTGTCCCCTGCCGCGGGTCCCACTGTGGCCACCAGGCTCCGAGCAGGCAGGCTGTGTTCCCTGAGAGCAGGACCTGCCCTGGAGGCCTCGGCCGCCTCAGCGTCTCTCTTGTCCTCACGCTATGGCCTGCGCTGGGGGCTCCTGCTCGCGCACGGACCTGCCCTTCAGGCACAACCGGCTCCTCCCTAGGACCCATGGTCAGGACACCCTCTCCGTACTGGCCCTTGGTGCAGGCCGTGCTGGGCACCACAGGTGTCTTGGCACCGTGTCCTCAGCATGGCGAGACCCCAAGGAGGGAGGCTGCCAAGGATCGCTCCCTTGCCTGCAGCCACCGCTTCCTCCTGGCCAGAGGGAGCCAGGAGAGGGGTGCCAGGTGGTTCTTAGAGCTGATGGCCCCACCTAGGTCCTTCTCCAAGGGATGGAGAGGGAACCAGCTGGGAACCCCACCAGTCACACCTGGCCAGCTGTGCCCCCGCCCTGAATCAACTGGAATCAACTGTCATGTCCCAAAGAAAAACGCCCGAGGCCCAGAGACGTGGGGTTGTCCTAAAGCACCAGAGTCCACCAGACCTGGCTGCCCGGCCACGCTCAGAGCTGCTGTCTGCAGAGACCATCACAGGGTTCAACAGAGGGGCTGCCGTTACTGCAACCGCAAAAGCCGTTACCTCTGCTGTTGCCGCCATAGTGGTCACTCTTGGGTGGAAAAATCACTCCATAGGGACAGAGGGGTTTGACAGCAGAGCACTTAGCTCTTTCTGCACTTCGCTCCCCAATGGCTCTGTGAAAGCTTTGCATCTTTCCCAGACCACTGCTCCTGCTGCCCTCCGTGTGGAGCGGGCGCGCTCTGCCCGCTCACGGCCTTGTGGAGTCCCGGCTGGAGGACAAGGGCTCAGTGCTCACCACTCTGCTGCGCCGACAGCTCTGGAGCAAACGGTCTCCCAGAGTTCCCCACATTCCCCGTAAGAACTAGAGTCTGAGCTCGAGCCCATCGGCTTCCTGCAGTCGCTGGGAGAGTGTCCCCAGCCCTCCTGCCCCGCTGGATCCCTGGACACACGCTGGCATCTCCTTACAGGCCCTTCTGCGTGTACAGCCTCACGTGCACCTTAGGATGAATCATGACTGATCCAACTGAAGCTCTGCACCTCCTGCTCTTCAAGCAGCGTCCGTTGTGGCAAAGGGGCCAAACCTACATGCTTACTTCTCAGAGCCTTCATCAAACCACTCCCTTAAAATATCCTCAGAAGGACAACGAAAAACCCAAACTCTAGCACACCCGATGCCTGATACAAAATATTAACCAACAGGATGCTTCCACTGCTAGTTCCGTTTGCTGGATGACTTAAATAGGTTGTAAAGATATATTTAGTTGACAATATTTTGTCCCCACAGCAGAACTAAACAGGGGAGGGAAAATATCACCTTAGATTCTCTTATTAGTCACATGAAACACTGCACTGTACAGAAATTAAAAGGGATACAACCATTTAAGCCTCAAAGACGACAGTGAATAGACAGTCACACCACTCAGGCACCCAGGTTCTCACTGATGCATTCTATCTTGCTGTCTCTTTCAGATTAGGAAAAGTTGAGAAGTTTGTGTAGAAAAACCTACCAACGCTTGCAGTGGGTGTCATGCACAGAACTGACCCTGCACACCATGCATTGAAGCGTGGAAAGATGAACAAAAGGGAATTTCATTAGTGAAGCTTCAGTGTTAGAAATCACTTTAACTAAAAAGCAGGTATTCTCGTTGCAGCATTCAGTACTTAAGCACATGCAAAACAGATTCTGCATATTGATACACAAATAGTTTAAACTCAGTTTTAAGAGATCGTAGCAAACCAAATTAATTCTTGAATTCTTGGGTAGAGAATTTATTTCTTCTCCCACCCAGTTACTAAAAGATATCATCGAACCTACAGAACAAAGTTGTGCGGTTTTGTTTGTTTGTTTGTTTGTTTTTGTTTGGTATAAGGTATGTTGATTTGTTGATTTCTCTCTGATCACGTCAGCAGACATCAGGTTGCCCTTAGAGAAACAGCACACTCATGTTAAAACTGACTTTCCAAAAACAATTTACTCCTGCAAGCAGAGGCTGGGATTCAAAGTCTCCAGTTCAAGCTGAAAGAAGCAGTTTTCTGGACTTCCAGTTCTGGTGATGATGCTATTGTCTGCAGACAACAACACTCCCCCTAGGGTAAACCATGACACTGATCCCTGATAAGAGGAGAATCTAAGAAAACCAGGAGCTCTTTTCCTCTCCCTATAATACTATCTGCTTCCTGCCACTTCTCTGCTTAGCTTTGAAGAGAACTTCAACGGCTGAGACTAAAATGATGACCTGATGCTGGAGGAAGGGTGGATTTGTCTACCAAGGCAGATTCATCACAGACCAGTTCTCTGATTGACATTTTGCTTCTCTGCCCAGAGCTAATGTCCTTAGACAAGAGCAGGTGCCAGCAAACAGAGCTGTTCTGCACCAGCTCCATGCATTAATTCCGCTGCCGTTAACAGGACCAGGAGACGGGACTGAGAGAGTTCTGGGTATAAAACAGTTTGTGGTGTTTGCATGAGGAATATGCCTCTTCATGTCAGGTTTGGAGACTGTGACCTCAAGGAACTGGAATGTGCTGTCAGTTCAATGAGTAGACATTCTAGAGGTACTCAAAACTTCCTGGTGTCAGGAAACCTGATAGAAAGGAAAAAGTCATCCCAAGGGAAGAAATATTTTTTCTGGCATCTTAAAGAGTTGCTATAAGGTCAGCTCAGCCCATCCCTTCTAAGAGCACTTTACAAAGCCCAACGGGGAGGCCCTGCTCAAGTCTCCCTCCGTCTCCACGTGCATGCATCGCTTCCCTGGACAAATACACCTTGGCAAGCGGTGCATCCTGAGCATCTCCAAGTGCTCTCATGGCACACAGGCCAAACAACCATAGGGTTTAAGTCTCAGCTCTCTAGATTCACCCCCTAGATACAGTTTGGTCTCAGTATCGGGCTCTTTCTGACAAGGCTTCCCTTGATTCAAAAGAAGGGTAAGAGCAAGGCCCAAATCCATTTCACTTCAAGGGGCCAACTGGGATGCACTTTGTGCATTTTTGTACATATCCATTGTAAATGAATGCAGCAATGAATATTAAAAAATTCAGCCATTCATTTTCACATGATGCTCCGCAATGAAAATAATGACACTAAGCATGAGCCAGCAACTCTAGAATATTCCTAATTCAGCCATTTGTAATACTTACTACTCTATGCAGTTTTTGTTTTTCATTTGGCTGCAGTGAATACAGGTTAATTGGCTAGTCAGCAGTCGCATCTGCCAAGTCAATATTTCGATTTCTGTATGAATTACTGAACTGCATCTTTCAATTTTACTCTGAGACCTGAAAGGTACAATAAAAGCTGGGGAGTTAAATTGCTTTTAAAAAGCTTAGGCTATCGCACTGGTCAAAAGACAAGCAAGAGGGAAAAATACGTCTTTAAAGAGGATTATGTAATTCCTATTTACAGAAGACAAACCGTTCCCCCTATAAACATTGTAGCTGCTGGAATATGCAGGTCACGGAGACCCAAGGTTAGGAGGATACCTGCAGTTTAAAGTGGCCAAGTTGTTTTGCATGGAGACCCACCAAACATTTTAACATGAGTCCACGATAGTGCTACACAAGAGTCAAAGAATTAATTTGGGATTAACTAGTTGAACCACAAGGAGAAGAAACAGGAAGTATGAATTCAAGAAACATGCAGACATTTTTCTTAGTTTGACTGTTTAAAAGAACGAAACAAAAAAGGCTAAGGAGGGATCTTTACAAGTCAAAAGCTCTGGACTGCAGTGGGTGAAGGGAAAACATCAAACAACAAACATTAACTTTCCATGGATTTTTACAATGAAACTATACACACTAATGACCTTCTGCTAAGGACTCCTACAAAGCTGTTCGCAGCAGCTCAGTCTCTAGGTCATAAGAGGAAAGCAAGGATGTGATGAGGAAAGCAGGGAGACACTTACCTGTAGGGATAAACGTAGGCTGTTGCAACTGCATGTTGGCTAGAGCCTGTTGGTAGTGGAAAACGCTTGGGTTAAAGACTGTGGTGGCACCATTGTTTTTTTCAAGTGCTGGCCTCTTTGGTAAAGGTTGAAGTGCACCAGGCGGCAGGGCCTGTGGATGAGGGAATCATTAAAGACAAGTGCAATAAAAAGCAGCCAACCAAACAAGTGTAGATAAAGCATGCAATAAATAACAAGGGGGAGGGGGTCTTGGCTGTGAATCACCTGCAAGTGGGTCAACTTAGCGAGACGGGGAAACAGGAGAGCAGCTAAAACACAGGTAAAGTGGTAGGTGAAAACACAACTTCACTAGGTAGGCGGTTAGTAAATGCATCAGGAGAAGGGGCAGAGGCCAGAACGAGGAGAAAAACTAAGGGAGCCTTTTGGCAGGATTGACTTAGGCACAGAGGAAAAGGAGGAGGAGGATGGGAAGAAGTAATCTCCTGGGCAGGATACCACAAAAAGCAGTTGCAGGCAACAAGCATTAAGAAACAATAAAAAGAAAAAAGAAAACAGCTAAAAGAAATAGAGTAGAAAACTACTTTAAAGCAAAGAGACTGTTGCATAAGCAACAAATGCCATGGAAAAAAATAGAGGGTGTTTGCCTCTGCCTATTCCGATACCTGCCCACGTGCTCGTGCGTGGAAGTGGACACACTGGTGTGCAGGTGACCTAGGCACTGGGTGCTAATGGGGTGGCTGCTGCCAATGACACACAGAACGTCACATCCGTAGTGAAATGCATCTCTCCTCGCTGTCAGAGAGGCTGAGGGACATGGGCAGGAATAGGCCAGATCCTCCCCTGCTTGCAACAGCTGCACAGCTCAAGAGCAGCAGATTTGGACTGGCTCCCGGTTGCTAGCACTACCAGGAGGCCTCCAAGAGCAAAATCCTGCTTGCTCATTAACACCAGTGGAAAAAGCCATGGATGGATCTGCTGTTTGAGCGAGGTTTGGGTGGGCCTCGCTCGCCAGCAAATCCTCTCGCTCGGCTCCATCACACCACGGCGCTTCCTCCAGCCAGTCAAACCCGTTTCAAGATCAGACTTGGTAAAAGGCATCAACCCAACTCAGGAACTTTTCTCAGCGAGTTACTCATCATTCATGAAGCATGTCTCAACAACAAAGTAGTATGTCAGGTTCTTAAGAGACAGGAATGTTTCTAATGATTTACAGCTTTTCATGGCACCAAAGCAGAAACCTTTTTTTTTTTTTTTTTTCTCTCTTCGCATTGTGATAGAAAAGGGTCCTTGCTAATTATGCCCTGCAGTCCTGTTGCATGTAACACTCCCATTGACGTCAAAGGGATCTACGCACGTGGAAGTCATGCAGAATCAGATCCCTTCTGCCTAGCTGGGCTCTATAGCATGCAGCAAAGCAATGGCTGGAAAGCGGGGTTATCCTGTTTTTCCAAATGAATGAGTGACAGCAAAGGGTGGGTAATGAAGGAAGCTTGGCTAATGAAGGGTTAAGACCACAAACACACAGAAATTTTAAGAAAGGATACGCAGAAAGAGATTTTAAAGTGTCATGAAGGGAAACACACAACAGAATACAACCGAAAGCTTACAACAGTTGTCACGATCTAGAAACAGGTTACACTTAAATTTTAATCTGCTACAGGAGACTGCTCATCTGAGAAATGTTAAGGAAGATACTTCCAAGCAAAACACTGCTCCAAGCTATCTCTGTTCACACAGTGGTTTTGGGGTATTTTAAATATTAAGAAAAAAAGGACATTTAGAAGAAATTGCTTTTGCAAACTGTCCTCAGACATGCACACATCCTCTGCTGATGCCAGCAGACATTCAGTATGAGAATTAGGCCTTAACAGTATCTTTCTAGACTTCTTCTGGCTGGTATCAGAGGTGGCAGTGAAATTTGTGGGCCAGCTTTCTCAGAAACAGACACCAGAAGCTTTCACTCAAAATCCATATTTTAGGATAAGCTCTTTTAGGGAGCGCACTATGTGTTTCTGTTTCTTGGGAGGCCTCACTGATGCCTATGTTTAATGTGACAGTGGCTGCACTTTGCTTACTAATGGTGGCCCCAGGAATCTTCTTGCAGGCACAGAACAGACTCTAAGTTTGCACACACTGGGGCAGCTCCTATTACTTCAGAGACGTTTTACAGGTTTACAGCAGCTGAAGAACACGCCGCTTAAATCAATTCTTACTATGCCTGATTGCAAAATATCTTTTCACTTTCAAAATCTGCCTCAGAAAAAAAAAATACTAATTACAGCAAAGGAACTCGCCAGTCACATAATGGACTTTTGACTCTTTGCCTGTTGGCCACTGTCCCCACTCCAAAAAGCCCTTTAACCCACAGCTGCAGTGCCAAAGCAGAGCAGCTGGAGGCCTGGAGACGGTGACGTGCTGGTTCTTCACACGCGGGGCCATTTCTGAGGCCAGTGCTGTGGTCAGAGGGAGCACACGAACACCAAGGGGCCTGAGGGCCAGCAAGGCACAAGGATCTACCCAAGGCACGAGGATCTACCCCATCATCTATCGAACGTGACCCGCTCCAGCCCCTGGGGAGTGAGACAGGAGCTATGGCAGCCCTGCTACTTTCCCCTGAGGAACATCCCTGGGAAGTGGTTGAATGGAATCTCATGTCCAGAAGCCCAAAGAAGCGTCCAAAAAAAGAAAAAGAAAAACAAACCAAAAAAAGCAGCTGGTGTTTTTTGCTATTCAATATCCAACTGATAGTCCAGCCTAATCCCACTGAAAAATTCCCACTCCAAAAATGCCAAGCAGCCTCCAATTTTAGGGCTGGGAAAGCCACATTCCTGCTGGATGTAAGCATTTGAGCAAAGATATTTGTGCCACTTCCCTGCCTGGCAGGGAAGGAAATCTTTCAGCACAAATGTCAGATAAAAATGCAACGCATGCCTAAGTCAAAGTTTCCCATGTGCTGCTTAACCCCCTCTTGTTATTTTTTGCAAGACAGGAACTGGATTAAATCTTGCAGCAAACAGTTTAATTGCTCCTCGAAATTCCATTTAGATCCCTATCTCCTGGGAGCAGCCCACACTTCCACTGGGTGCTTACACAGCACCTAGCAGAGGGGGCTGGGACCGCATGGGACTTGCTGCTGCAGCCCAAGTGCCAACTGAGCCACGTTAGAGGGGTCTGAAGTCGCCCCTGTCCCCCTGGCAGCACCAGGAAGAGGGAAGGATCCGGCCCCAAAACGTGGCTGCAGACATTCATGTGGTCCAGAGCAGGAAGATTATTAAAAATAACTTCACCCTTTCAGGCTAGAGCCCTGGGGGAGCTAAAAGGCTCTCCCCTTCTCAAGCAGCCCTGATGCCCTAGGAGCCCTTTGGAAGGGGTGCCCAGGCCCTGCACGTGTCACCGGCGGGGCTGGTGCCAGCAACAAGAGCCACGGAGAGGCTGCTGGTCACACGTGTAAGGCCGGGCTGCTGGCCTAAGCCAGCTCCTAAGGCAATAGATATCCCAGTGCTGAAGCTCCATGGGGAAGTCAACCTGCCTGTGTGGAGAGCAGCCGTCCTGCAGCGCTGCTCACGGGATTTTGCCTCTGGCCAAACCTTGCTTTTACATTTGCCCCAAAGAGAAGCTAAATAGACATTTTAATATCTCTATTCTGGAAAATAAAGCAAAGTAATGCAAAATAAAATGAGTAAAAGCTCCCCTGACCTGAGCCAACACTCCCTCAGTGTCTGTGGGGAATATTCACTGCAGGTGGGAGCTGCAAGGGGAAGGAATTATGCAGGGCAGAGCCAGGACAGCCGGCAGGCTGGGAACATGGTTTGTGCCATGAAGACAGGTCAACATGTAGAGTGGGACCTGGGACGCAATCAAGGGCAGCTCATACAAGCAGAGCTTGCAGACAAACACTGCAGAGCGGCTCCTGTGCCTGTGGCTGAAGCAAAAGGCAGCCCAGAGGGAGGTCTCTCTGCTGCTCCCTTTCCCACTGGGATCCCAGGGGAGAAACGCTGGCCGGATGGGACCACAGTGTCCCCACCTTACAGACCTTGGGATCCACTCCTGCCTTGCAGCTGCCTCAGGTCCCAGCGCTAAGCACTGCCCTTGCTGCTTAACCCTCTCCTGGCTCTTCTCGCCAGCACCAGGGACAGGCAGCACCAGTGAGGGCCGGGATTTGGGCCGTGCCTAAGCTCTGAGTACCTTCCGGAAGGACAGGACGGGCACAACGCTGCCAGGCACGGCCATGCTGCCAGGCATATCCTGAAAAGCTGCCCAGGCTTTAGCAGCAGGAGCGGGATCTGTCCAATCTTCCCATTTCCTCGGGACACGTGGCACACTGCAGAGCTATGAAGCTAACCCCTCACAGAAGCACCACACCGTGCAACCCGAGTTCCTGCTGTCTGCAAAAACACCCCAAAACAGGGAGCTGACCAAGACCCCAGGATCAGTGTGTCCTCCATAACTCCTATAGGCTCCGTGAAGGAGAGCCCAGAGGGCTCCCAGCTGGCGTGGGGAGCTCAGCCTGGTATGTGTGAACAGCTCCCAACATTTCTGTGCAGGATGGGCAGTCTCCGCGGGCGCGAGCGCAGCAGAGCAGGCGGGCAAGGCGTTCGTGCAGCTACGATGGTTACGTGCAAAGCGAGAAGGCGAAAGGTCCAAGTACCAGGTCACAGGTGGCCTCGAGCGGTCGCTTCAGTGATCTGACAGCTGGCTGAGTCTTAATTAGCAGGCAGCGAGCACATGATGGCAATGGGCCGGGGAGGGGAGTCAAGCACAGTAACGGAAACAGCAAGCAGAGGTGTCAAGAGAGCGACAATGTGGGGAGGTGAAGAGAAAAAAAATTAAAAAAAATGAATGCATTATACAATATATCAAAAGACGAAGCATGCACAACATGGGATGTCTGCGTGACCACCTAACACTGGCTGGTTCTTTTGCCTCAGTTGTTTTTAGGTATCAGCATCAGTTGTTTTTAGGTATCAGTAGGGGGTACAGGCTCTAGGGATGCCTGTCTAGGATGCCCTAACTCTGCAGAGATCGGGGAGAGCTCAGGACAAGGAAAGGACCACGGGCGAAGACAGGAAGTTGGAGGGCACCTCAAGTGGGAGCCTGAACTGGGGACTGAGCGTGACTCGGCTCATGTGCTGCACAGAGCCGAGGCAGGCAAGAGCAAGGAGAGCGGCTACAAGGTGTGAAGTTCCTGCAGGATTGGGTCCCCCAGAGGTGTCTTCTGAATTTAGACTTGCAGCGACTCCAAATCTATTTCAGAAGGGCTTAGCACACCAGTTTGCGAGGCACCTCTTTCTGGATGCAAGATGACTGCGCACCATCCTTCCCTTTCCTAAAGCCTTAGCCCTCAACAGGTACAGTAAATGCATCAAACCTTGAAAAGGCAATGAATAATGTAAGCTGTTTTGGAAGCAATGTGATGCAACAAATCACCAATAAATATTTTAAAGGTTCTAGTTAACAGCATACAAATAAGGTTAATTACATTTTTAAGAGAAGCCAGCAGCATGAATAAAACATGTATTGGCTTTGGTTAAGTAACAGTGTCCTAGATAATTAGCGAAAAAAGTAAAACTTCAATTGTTAAGAACATGAGAATTTCATTTCATTTCAGACCAATCTTTTTCCATAGTTGTTGTTTCAGCAATAAGGAAAATAGTTAGGAATTTAACAAATAAATGATCCAAGACAAATGAACACTGCAATACATTTGGTTCTTCAAGCTACTTCCCAGGTAATATTGATGTTACCAAGAGAGCAGTTGTTTAATTTTTATAGTCTTCCCATCTTTGCACTGTGCTTCACCCTGATAAAAAACAGTCCTTCTTACTGTCTGTGAAAAAAGCCGTTCAGGGAAACTTTGCTAGCTTTATTTCTAGATGGAAAAGGAGGCAAGAACCTTTTCAATATTAGCTATTCAGAGAGTGACAGAGGGGATGAGGCTGGAGAGGCCTTTGCAGGTTATGGGGCCCAACCTCCCACTCTGGACATGGTCGGGTAGAGCAGGCTGCACAGGGCTGTGTCCACTCAGATTCTGCATGGACTGAAGTCCCACAGCCTCTGGGCAACCTGCTCCAGGCTTCAAACATCTCTACTGTAAAAGAGGTTTTTTTCTTATATTTAAGTGGAATTTACTCAATTTCAATTTATCTCCATCGCCTCCCATCCTTTCACTGGATACCACTGACAAGAGCCTGGCTCTATCTTCTTCATACCCTCCCATCAGGTACTTACACACCCTGATACATCTCCCCGAGGCTCCTCTGGGTTGCACAGTGCCCACTCTCAGCCTCTCTCCATACATCAGATCCTCCTCTCTCTTCATCACCCACCCTGTTCCCAGGACATCCACACTGGGATGTGGGAAGCCCAGCGTTGGATGCAGGTAAGGGGGGCAGACTCACCTCCCTCGACCTGCACTTGGCCTTCTTTGCCACGGACAATCTGCTCGTTACGGCAGCATCCTGCCCACTCTGAACAATTTAAGCTCTGCAATTAGGTTTCTCTAATGCACTGTGGGAAGCTTATTCCCAGCTGGACTAAATAGGAGCCATTAAACTGCAGTCAATAGAATGTCAGCCATTTGCTGCAGCTGGAAACCTGATCCATACTTTTAGGTCTTTGATGCGTTTTTAGAGTTCTTGTCCCGGCTACAGGAGGGTAAGAAGACACCACTCAAATTAAAATGCAGCTGGAGCCTTGTCTGATAGTTCCTAAGCATCACAGAGATGTAGTAACTCATCCTTGGTTTGAGACTTCTGTCATTACACTAAGTAAAGGGATTGGGGCCCAGGAATTCTCAGTTTGCTCGGCTGGAACAGTCGCTATCTTGTCTGCTTTGAAGTCAGCAGAAATTCCCCTGCTGACTTTGACAGGCTGGAATCTCCCCACAAAAGCATGTTACGAGATGGGTGTTAGTTGCTTTCCTGGTGCCCCAAGGAAGCTAAACTGACACTGAAGGCTTAGCCAGGGACGGCACTTGGTTTAGGTGCTGCTGAACACGCCACCTCGTGACCTCATGTCAGAAAATCAGAGGACCTGCCAGTGTGTCCCTAACTGGTGAGAGCTGCTGTGTCGCTCAGTGTCTCGTGGCACACTGAGCACACAGAAAAGATGCAAGGACGTCATTTACACCACACACGTGCTTAGCAATTCACTCACTCACTCACAAAACACACCGAGTTACTTTTCCACGCATGACACACATCAAATCTCTGAGCGATTCGAACTGCAGTTGGAGAAGAGCATCCTTACCATTGCAGCTGCAGCTGTCTGGTTCACCTGGTGTTGAGCTGCCTTGATTTTGGCTTGCAGGTGTGCAGGGGGATGAAAGTACTTGCATTTCTCCCTAGAGCATCGACCTTTGATGTAATCCATGCAAACTGTAACAGTGTTTTCGTTTGTGTCTATCATCGCAATATCTATGGGGTGAGCATAGCGGCAATCGTTCTCACCACGCGTACAATTTCCACGTTGAAACTCTCGACAAACCTTAAAAGAAAGTCACATTGTTGAGCAGACATGAAATTTCAGCACTTTCAACACAGCAGATCAGTATAGCTGGCTGCACTAAACTTATCCATGCATTCTGTTATTAAATACGAGGAGCCTCTCTCATGTAGATGGCCCGACTGACTTCTGTAACAAAACTCTGACCCAGGGTTACTTGGCAGTGTGCTTGATCACTGTACTCTAAAAGCCAACATTGTGCTCGTTGCTGTTAGCAAAATTGCTAGCTGTACAGAGACCTTGCAGCTCCTTGGGAGTTATCAGCTCTGGAGCATCAAAGGCAGAGAACAAAGTTTTGCAAAACGGAGCTTAAGGTTTCCTCGTTGGAGGAACCGAGAAAAATTGCTGAGGTTGTAGCTGGAGGTGTCGATCACAAAGCAGTACGTAGCAGTCTGCTTGTGTGGGGAGAGGTGAGGCGGCGGGGAAGGGGGAGCAACAACGTAAAGTGTGTGTTATATTGAACAATACGCTGCGAAATTACACCCGTCGCTGCCGCCTTCCTGTGTTGTAATTTATACCTGCAGGAGCCTCTGAGTTCAGGCCCTCAGCCCTCGCTTCCTGCAGAGCCTCTGTTTAGGGCTCCGAACATCTACAACCCCTTCACCACCGAGTCCCAGTGAGCGGATCCGACTGGTGGGGAGCTCGGGAGGGGAGCAGACGACATTCGGAATCACGGCCCTGATTTGTTATTGCGCTTCGTCCCCTGCGTGACCCGGACCCCGACGCTCCGCGCCCGGCTCTTCCAACAATGCAGTGCTTGAAGCTCTCTGCAAAAACTCGACGAGCCTGGCTCGAGACAAGGGCAGTGTTTGTTACTTCCACCCTCTTGTTCTTATTCCAGAATGTCTCCCACTCAGCCCCGGGAAAGGGCAGGCAATCCACTGGCATTTTTTAAGCATTGCAAATAGATCCTACGTGGAAAACAATGCCCCCCAGTCCTTCTCTGATGCCTGAATGCTCCCCAACTTCCAGGGGCTTCAAAGGAGGTGGGATCAAGCCCCACGTGAGCGCCTGGATGTGCAGAGAGCAGCAGTCCGGTATTAGGAAAGCTGCAAGTTAATCTCTGCGCTCTCCTGAATCAGGAGGTTTTTGTAGCAGAGCACAACGGTTTGGATCCACAGGCTCCAGTCATTCACTTCAGCAATATTGCATCAGACAGCCAAATACCTCCAGTTTATCTGTACGCATCAGTTTCTGTCCAGCAGAGCCTCCTGGTACTGTAACAGTAGGATTCCCGGAAACCAGGACAGGAGTATTTGGTAAAAGCTCTGCAGGAACCAAGCCCATCCCAGGGGAAACATGACTCAGGTAGGGACTAAAAGCCATTGTGGGGCTTGTTGCAAGCGATGGAGTCACAGGAAACGTTGTCTGTGGAGAGAAAGAGAGAAAACAAAGTATTAGTAAAAAGCTCTGCCGTGGAAAACCCAGTCAAAGCCTTGTAGCACTTCAATCCTTTTAGGCAATTTGATTAGTAACATCAAAAAATGCTCTGCTTTCCAATCTATTCATTTATTGCCATTTACTTGCAGTCCATTAGTCTCTCCTGACTCACAGAATCGTGACTCATTCTCAACACAAGGCATCTTTATTTGTCAGATCAAAGCATATTGATAATCTTCATAGCTTAACGACACAATTAAGGACCTCTTGCCAACAATTAGGGCAGGCCCCAATTAAACAGGCCCCTCATCCCCAAACAAACATCCCCGCTGCTTTACGTCTCCGCTGCAGTGCTGCTCAGAGCCCTCAAGCTGAAGGGAAGCAGGTTTCAGCACCTGGGAACGGGCAACGTCGAGGGCTACAGGGCTGAATTTACTCTGAGCTCACGCTGGGCTTCACGCTGCGGTGGCGAGACAGGCTCCTGTAGGCAAATCAGCTCATTTGAAGTCAGGTGGAGCGTCCCTGCCAGGACATAGTGTCTGGTTTTCTGCACATCTCTGTTCTCTATGAGAGCTGGCAGCCTCTAGGCAAAAGCCATTGTTTTTTCCTGACAAATCCCTAAGTTTGTGCTCTAAATGGCATCAAGAAGACACTGCTGTCGTGACCCTCCCAGCCTTGGCAAGGCCAGGGAGGCTCTGTGGCTACCCAGCGAGGTGGCTTGTGCAGGGGGCCACAACAAAGCCAAGGACCCAGCAACACCACGAGCAGTGATGTCTGCATAAGGAGTCAGAGAAAACAGGTCCACAGAGACTGACGCTGTTTCTGATCACTAAATAGCCTGAGGCAGGACCTGTAAGAACAGCAGAGCTAGAATCCAGGTGGCCAGAGCAGCTTCCCCTGCCTGAATTTCTCCAGCAATGCTGCTCTGATAAAAGTTTCCATTCTCTCAGGCCAAGATCACACAAAACAAATAAGTTAAGTGTGACGTTTTAAGCCTACAAACAGCTCGTAGAGTCAGGGAGCTTGATAAGCTTTAAAGCACCAGAGCTGAGGCATATTTGGGGCAAGGGAAGTAATTGCAGCTGAGGCAAAATCCCGCTATGCCCAACCAGGAGGCCAGAGCCTGCAATGGAGCCCTCTGTCCAGCACCAGCATCGGCCCAGGCAGGAGGCAGCCCGTGACCTACCCCCATTTTCATTCTTTTTCTGTCCCCTTCAGGTCACCCTCACCTTTGGACCACACCTCTCACCAGAGTGTGAATGATTCAGCCCTAAGTGCCTGCAGCCTCCCCTGGGCAGTGAATGCAAATGCTGCTACAAAACAGCCTGGTGGGGTCCCTTGGCTGTGCCCATCACCCTACCCTTGTTTCTGTTTTCCCATTTGGCAGGAGGATCCATGTCCCAGCGCGCTCCTGTCCTAGGGAACACCTTGCTTGTGGCAGCTGGAATGAACCAACCGTCCTAATGGGTCTCAGCTAACAGAGTCTCCCTTCCCTTCCCTGGGTCAGTGACAGGAGGCAGCCCCACTGTGAGGGAAAAGGGACAACGGGTCATTTTCAGCCTATTTTCCCCTCCACAATGATCAGGCGCAGCCTCCTGAAGCAGTGCAGTTCGGGGCTTTAAGTCTGGCAGATCCAAATAATGCTCTCTCTGGGAGAGATTTTCAATTTTCCTTCTTCTGAGCCCAAATCAAGCCCCTGTTCAACTGATGGGAGACTTTATCCATTAAACTCAGAGTTCCTCCAGTCCACAGCCCTTTATCAAATCACTTTCTTCTCTCGCTCAATTCTCTGCAGCTCCCAGACACATTACAGCTTTTTGCTGCTAAAAAGCTCTTTAAGTGTCTTCAAATACAGCAGCTCCCTGAACATTTTGGCGAGAAGACAGCCATTAGGCTATGTTCTTTTGTGGGAGCACTACAAATTACAGTGGCATCTGCTGAACTTCTGTCATCATTGCCACCGTTAATTCTATTTTAAGGAACTTCTCCGGCCTGGCCAGTCTGCCCAGGGTTATGCTGGAGCCTAACGCTGTCAGCACTTGTTTCCTGCACCCACGATTGCCCAAACCTTGTGGCACGTGTGGTTTGCACAAGTGCCTGGGCCCATTTACCCTCTGCTTCTCCAGCACTCAGTGCGCCAAGTGCACTGGCCACAGCAGGGTGGCACAGACCTGCTGGGTTCCCAGGTGGGACAATCTTCCAGATGATTTTAGGGCAGTTCCTCCTGCCTGGGCTAGCACAGAACCAGGAGTCAATCCCAGGATTTAGCTCCCGGAGCCCTGGCTTCCGAGATGGAGGAGAGCTGCCCTTCCTGCTGCTCAGGAAGGTGCTGGGGTCAGCAAGGGCAGTTCGAGATCCTAAGGGCTTATCCTGGGTGAATTAACTGGAAAAATGTAGGAGGGAAGGAAACGTTCACATGGAGAGGACACGCAGCTAACCCAACCCTAGGAACCGGGAGCCAGATCCTTTTTCCCAAAACATGGCACCATTTCCAAGACCCATCTCCTGAGGGCACAGACGGGAAAGCAGCACAAGCCGACAGCTCTGAACCCGACCGGAGAGGTCCACGCGCTGGTGGAGGAACGAGGGCCACAAAGAACGTGCACGGAGCAGGATCTGCAGGGACGTGCAGCCCTGCAGGGGGGCACACAGGGTGTCCTGCCCTTCCCTCCTCGCTGCTGCTGCTCGTCCAGTCGCTCCGCGCTCGGCCTGGCGCCTGCTGCAGCTCCCAGGGCCAGAGCTCCAGCTCTGCTGCCTCCCGAGGGCCGTGGACCAAAACTCGGGAGCCATGCGAGCTTTTTCACCTGGACACCTGCACATTCCCACTCCTGCACGTGCCGCTTCCTTCCAGCAGCGCCCACACTGCTGTCAGCAGGAAGACAGAAGATCTGCCCTTGTCAGGATCGCAGCTTCCAGAGGCTCTTCCCAGAAAACCTGTATTTAAATAAGAACTTGAATCCAGCCCAGGGCTTCTCCTTCCAGGAAATCCAAAAAAGCAGAAGGAAAACCAGCTGTGGGAGGGCTCTGGCAACCCAGATGCAAAGCCAGAGACTGAGCTGACTTTGTTAGGTCTAAAAGCATTGGGTCTCTGAGCCGGAGGTGCAGTAAATCCACTGCAAACTGCTCCTTTCTAAGCTGGCAGTCAGGAGCTCCGTATTTATTGTGTCTGGTGAAGGGAAAAGATGGGCTGAGCTCAGTGCCAGCCCTGCCTGCCTGCCTTGGATTAGGAAACCCAGCCTGGCTCATACCTCAGCACCAGTAATAAGGAAGCTGCCAGCCAAATCTTTCCTCCCCTTACATCTGTGCAGGTCCCCAGTGCCAGACCTGTCCCGCGGGAATTCTAGCGCGCTCCTTCCTCGCAGGCAGAACCGACTCTAATTTCTACTAAGAACAGCAGTTTTATTCCTCCACAATGTATCTCCCATCCATCTCCTGTGATTGCATCTGGCCAGGGAACCTGTTTAAGAGATCAATGTTATTTTGCCTGTGTGCTCTGGAGTCCTCTGTTCAGCAGACTGCCAATCAGGGCTGATGCAGGGCTGCTCCTGGCCTGCTGGGAGGGAAAAGCTGCAGTGCAAAACAAAGACACAGCTCCAAATAAGTCATTAGCACTAAAGGCAGCACCACGATGGAGCTCTTGAAGAGCAGGCTGAAAGCCCTGACTCCGAGCAGACCAAAACCCAGAGATTGCCTTAAAGACCATCAAAGGCCCCAGTCAACTGCCACGATAAAAATAAGTCCACGAGCTGCAAGCACTGAAGTGCTCGTGATCCCAATTGCCCGGAGCAGGCATGAAGGAGGCTGGTGTCTGGTGGAGACAGCTGGCCCGGGAGGTGCTGTGACATCCCTAAGGCCACCTTGAGCTCCCAGACCTCCATACGCCGGTCAATGCCTCGGTGCTCACGCTCTCTGCCCACACTCCCGGGCTTCACTGCAACACCACAGGCAGCAGCGGGCTCAGAGCACAGCCCAGAGCCACAGACACACACGGGGAACGGACTCATCTAGTAACCGAGAGCCCATGGGAGCATCCCCAGGACCGCAGGACTCCCGGACACAGGGCCCACAGGTCCCCACACAGGCTGAAGAAAGAGGGAATTTCTTGGAGGCAACAGGATTAGTGCTGTCCTAGCTCCATGTCTGCAAACTGAGCCAATCCTCTCCCCAAGGAGCCTTAGAAGCCTGTTATCTGTGCAAAGCCCCGCATGCTTTAGGACAAAGCAGCCCAATCATCACCACTGTTTACCCTCTGCTGCACTCCTTAAAGCATCTGCAAATTCAGGAAACGCGGGGAGAGATTTCCTGGCAGACTACCTTTTATTTTATTAGCTTTTAATACATGTGCAGACACTACCAGGAGCTCCTGAGCAAAGAGAAACTGGTTAAAAAATAGAGGTAGAGGGTTCAGACTGGTAAGAGTCCACAGGACTGGTTTACCAGGTATCCTTTACCAGGATCCTAAGAAAAGAGAGAAGCCAAGAGGCTGTTGGGCAGGAGGCTACGAGGGAAACAACGGACGAGCATGACACAAACATCCCTTCTGAGCTGTCCACTGACACACATAGGGGAAATAAGTTCAAGTGAGCACCTGAAATTTGAAAACCTCTCTGAGCAAATCATGACCGATAGCATGCACGAGACGGGGGACTCACCAGTGCCAAAAGTAAAAGAAATCCAATAGGGGAGGGAAAAATAAGAAAGGAAGTGAGAAGCACGTGTCAGCAGAGGTAGGTAGCCAAGGGCTCTGCTGAGCAGTTGTCTGGCTGGTCCACTTGATCCCTCCCCAGACTGGGAGCACAGGAGCTGTTGGTTGGAGGGTGTGAGCACAGAGAAAGGCCAGGCCCAAGCAGGAGCATCTGTCACTACGGGTGACATAACCTGGGCCTTTGGACTGACTCCACGAGGACAGCTGATTTTGTTAACGAGCTGGAGGTTGCATCCAGTTTGCCTAGCAGAAATCATGTTAAAGCTACAGAAGAAACACAGAACGAGTGCGAAGAGAAACGCAGGGAAGCGGCTGGTGTTTTGTCCAATACAGCTCAAGCGCCGTCTCAAGGCGGAAAGCGTCGAGTTTGAGTTGCTGCAGACTCTGGAAAAGGGAAAAGCCAGGATATAGAAGCCTGGCAGAGATGCTGAGATCTCAATGCAGAGATGCTGTTGAGCTGGATGCGGAAAGGAGACACTGTGAAGTAGCTGCCCGTGGACAGCACACGAGCGGGGCTGGTGGTAAAGTTAAACAGTGAACACGGAAGTTAAAGCCCCTCTAAAAGAGCTGCAGGGCCCAACCCAGGGTGGCCACCAGGCTGGCTGAGGCCTGGGCTGCCCTCGGGGGCACCAGGGAGGTGACTCCTGCGGCTGGCAGGGCCTGCACCAAGATGCCGGACACTGATAAGGATGATTCCCCCTCCTGACGGCAGCACCCAGCTCTGCCACCCCAAGCAGATTCGTATCCAACTTCTAAGCAAGACAGAGAGGTAGAGAAGGCCTAGAGAGTTTCCAGTTTAAGACCCTAGCTCAGCAAAAGCTGACAGTGACCTTCAAAAATCCAAATTCTCATTAAAACTTTCCTACAGTCACTTAACTTGGCACCTGCATGATCTCTCCAAGGTCCCTCAGAGACACCATGTTGAGTAAATGCTCCACTCCATGCCCTTGTCTTGCTTGTTTTAAAGTGTTATATGAAGCATTCTGTCTGAAAAACCCTGCATCAGACACCCGTGTGATCCTCAGCTTTGCACGGACGCCTAAGAGCAGCATCAGGGAGCGCCTGGAGACTTCAGCGCGCGCAGGACGCGGCTCCTGCGAGCACCACATCCACCCCGGAGGCCTCGGCGGCCTCTCCCTGCGGCCTCAGCACCAGGATTAGCGTTTGCTGCGTGTCAGCAGCGGCGGCACCAGGACCCGGCGGCGGCTCCATTGTGCGGCCAAAGGCCGTTACATCGGGGGCCCTTTTTACACGGCTGCTTTCTGGGTGAAAACGCACTTGAAAACGCCTAAGCCGGCAGCTATTGTTTGGAGCTATTAAACACGCTGCCCCAAATCGCGTCTCTGGCAGGCGTCCCAATTAAGCAGACATCCCGTTGATCAGCTTGCTGATCGCGGGGGATTAGTTCTGCTGCTGCATCTGATATAATACTTGGTGCTTTGAAGAATTTCATGCGTAGCCAGGAGGAAGCCCCACCCTGCTCGGGGAGGCAGCAAAAAACCCTCCTCAGCGCCCGCTTCCCCTGGCAGCATCGTCAGGAAATCAAAGGCAGCTGAAAGAGCAACCTCTTGTTTGTCCTGAAATTGGTGTGGAACAAGTCGGGCAGCAGGAATTAACACAGGGGCTCGTTTACTCTGAGCAAGTGTGGGAAAGGGGAGAGGGAGCAGTCATCGCAGAGCAGTTTTTTTTCTTTTTCCTTTTTACCCTCGTCTCCCCCCCGGCACAATTTGGAACCCGGGGACCTTTCTCATCTGATAAGGTTACCTCCAAAATGAAAGCATCAACCAGGCAAATAAACAGACTCGGTCTCAGAGGTAATTTAAAAGGCAGCAGTGAAATTGCTGCAGAAGTGAACTGGGCCTGCAAGATTGCAAAGTAGGAAGATGGGAACTTCCCAGAGAGGAAATCCCAAAGATATTTTGCACAGGCAACAGAAGGGCATCCAGTGTAATTCCCCACAGAAAAATACCCTCCTTGGAAAGGTTTGCCTTCGATACAGGGCTGGGAAGCAGTATCACCATTCTGTGGGCATCCAGGATTTCCTTTTCCTATGCATGTACTTTTGTGAAAGGGAAACTTCACAAAAGGGAGTACAAAGATTACAGTGAATCCAAGTTTAACACTCGGGGCAACCCTAGGCTTTCTGCAGCCGGCTTTCTGCAACCCGCTTTCTCTTCCTGCCTCACCTTCCATGTTTGAAATGGGAAGAACAAACAGCATTTCCCTAACACACGTGCAGGAGAAGACACATCTGTTAGTACATGCAAGATGGCTAGAGGCTGCCTGCTCTGTTCCCTGACAGCAACGTCCTGGAGCATCACCAAAGAGGGACCAACCTGTCCCCACAGCAGCAATGTGGGGACACCAGGCAGCTCAGCCACTCCCAGACAGCAGAAAACCCCCCCCCGGTGTCTCTTGGGGATGAAGCAGGGGTGCCCGAGCTTGCTGGAGCTCCAGGGCACGGCCCGAAAGCACCTTTGGGGAAGAAAGCCAAGCGCAGGCTGGCTCAGCCTCGCGTCCTAGTCACCTAGTGAGGGCTGCTGCCCGGCGCAGCTCAGGGAGCATCCCCAACAACTGCACGTCGAGGCCACGCTGCTGTGGGGAAGACATCCAGCCCTGTGCATCTTACCCTAAGGAAAAACCCTTCATTTGCTGGAAAATTCCTAATTAGGCTCACCGTTAAAAGCATGCTGCCTATTTATGTGTCAGCACCAAGGAGCTCTTTCCAAGCCTCTGATGTTTCCTTGTAATACACACGGCGACAGTCAGCAGATAAATGGCACTGCCCCCCGGATACCCCAGCAGCAGAGATGAGCCAGGCTCTCCCGGCAGGAACGGGGCACTGCAGCCTGGAACTGCTGCTTACAGACTGCAACACCACAGCCTAGGTTAGGCTGAGCCAAAACCCAGGCCTGCTGCAATGCTCAGATGCACTGAGGCCATGCAGACACCCTGCGCCCGGTGCAGCAGCAAGGACCGGGGCTTCCGTGAGCAAACGGGGAGGAAACCTGGGCCAGCGCGGGGACAGTTGGTGGCTGCGACTCACAATGGGCTGTAGCTGCGCGCCCGGGAGCATGAACTGCATCTGCTGAGCGAACATGGCTGCCGCCGTCTTCTGCTGGATCAGGTTGTTGCGTCCGTTTATCTCCAGTTGTGTTTTTAAGTGCGGGGGAGGATGAAGGTATTTGCAGTTCTCTCGGGTACATCGGCCCTAAAAACAAAAAAAAAACCAAAAAACCCTAATTAATAGATAATGAAATGGCATTTCAGCAAACATAACATGCAGGGCAGCCAGAAAAATGTAATTAAGGATTGTTTGGGTTACTGTAGCACCACAGTCATCAAGGTGGAGGCATTTCGGTAGCTACTGTGCCTCTTTTGTGATTTTTCTAAAGCAGTGCAATACTTACATGAAGAAAAAACACGACCTTTCCTGCCATAATAGATTGAACTCTACCAGACTAACCCCCCAAAAGCTAAGGCTTTCTGCAGATTACAGGATTGCTGCTGAAATCAAAACCTAACACAAATAACAGTATTCTAAGAAGCTGGCGAGCGGCAGCAGTGCCGGCAAGAGCAACAAATCCCCAATTTTCTTCTTTCTGTGGGTTTTTCCCCTCCCGCCCAGCGCAAAACCACTTAATTGGCCTGACAACCAGACAGCAAGAGGCAGAGCGGCCTCCACCCCCTCGGGAGCAGCGCAGGGCAGCGTCTCTAAGGAAGGACCTGTGACCTTCAGCGCGCACGTCCTGCAAAACGCCGCCGAGCGCCAGTGCCTGGAGAAGAGTTAAAACGAGGAATTTCCCCTTGCGGTTTCATTTGTCAGGAGTCACAATACCCCACTTCAGCTGCCAGCTGCTTTTTTCTTTCCTTTTCCTTTTTCTTTTACAAACATTAGCAGTGGGGAAGCCAATGACTCCCGATCAGAAGCTCCTTAATCTCTCAGATCTCCTCAAATAACCCGAGACAACCACTTGGAAACACCATCTACGAGCTATTCCTTGCTTTAATGGTGCTTGCAGATGGTCCCTGGCAGGGTAGACCACCAGCAGCCTGCTGAAAATGAAACAGGGAACAAGTTCTGTCACTACTAAGATTAAGCAACTCTTTGTAAAAATAGTCTCTCTCGCTCAGTGCGGGTACATCCACTTTTCAAGAAACAGAGGCATAAAGAGACCCAGCTCCTCAGCAAACTCCTGGCTCCCCCTGTTATTTAGGTAAATAATCAAATGTGAGAACTAAGGGGCTAAACCCGCTGGGGCAGGAGCCCCAGCCACACAGTCCAAGATGATTTCAGACAGTCCCGTGTTCAGTTTCCCAAATGGAGCTATTTCTCCCCATGAAACCCCCTAAACTCTCGTCCCTGAGCCCGCTGCATGGGGTACTTGCACACGGGAAGCTGAGACCAGGATCGGAGCACGGCTGGAGTGTGGCAGCCTCCGCGTGTCCCCTCCTGGCCAGGAGGCTCCTCTATTCCCAGCTCCTGCCTTCCGGGGCTCAGGCATCAGCCCTCGAAATTCCTCCTGCCTGAGACTTGGCACAAGGGCCTTGACTTGGGAAACCGCTCATTTCTACCAAGTTTGGAATAAATCCTGCAGAGATGTTTTCACTCTGCAGGAATGGAGAAGATGAAAAAAAAAAGAAGTGCACCCACTTTTGCAAACAGTCCTTGCAGGGCCTATCTCAGCTTGGAAAGGACTCGACGGTTCCAGCTGAAACGCTGCACGTCCCTGATACCAGCAACCCCAGCGTGGCCTTAAGTTTTGTTCTGCTTTTTTTGTTCCTCAAAACAGAGTTGATTTAATTTCCGTCTAAAAGCAGAATGTTTTTATTACCAACAAAGCAACGTTAAGCATGAGGCCCTGGTCCTGCACACAGAGCTGGGAGCAGAAACCCAGGGCCCACACGGGATGCTACTGGTGAGGACACGTTTGCCAGCAACGAGCTCTGCAGAGCCGAGGCTTTGGGAACAGGCACCGCTGTCATTCCCGCCTTTCACTGCTCCCATAAGACTAAATGAATCACTGCTGAATCACCACGGCACCCACATCCAAAATGCCCAGCCTAGTTCCTCCTAGGCATCATTTTCACCCTGAGCACCACCAACTGCTCTGCTTCACCGTTAAGGCTGGAAAGGGCAGCTGAAGGGCTTCCCGCTCCAGCACCGCGGCGAGTTCTTCATCCCTCCCACAGTGACTTCTCGGAGCTGATGACGTGGCTGAAACAACACGATCTGTTCTCAGCCCAGGGACATCGTTTGGACACGTGGCAGCCAGACACCCATCCGCGTCTTGCTCCAAAGCGAGGGGCACCTCAGCACCCACTGAAGCCTCACACTGCAGGTGTCATCTCCTCACCCGCTGCCACAAAGCCTGCAGCTCTCGATGCTTCTCAGCAGAACACAGGCTCTTCGAGGGCCATTCCAGCTCTCTGGAAGAAGCCAGAAGGCTGAGGAAGGGCCATTACTCACTTGCCTGCACCAGCTGCAGAGCAGCAGGGAAGACAACGGGGAACTGGGAGCAAATCTGCTGTGGGGATATTGCACTGGGGACAGATAAGGACAACTCCACCCCCTGAACGGGGTGGCCTAGGAACAAAAGGACGGAAAAATTACAACAGGACTCGGGCTCCTCATGTTCAGATGGGCACCTTCCCCCCTGACACTGGCTGCAGGGACCGGCTGTGCCTGCAGCACGTGGAAACTCGGCACAAGGCTCTCAGCACCCTGCACAGGAGCAGAAAAGCCTCCAAGAGAGGGTGCCAGGGAAGCACTAGCCCAGGTGCTGTGCAGAAAGGGGATTGTGAGGGCTCGGACCACACGATCTGCTCCTCACCACAGGGACGGGGCAGGCCTGTGTTCACCAGCCTCTTTGCCAGCTACAGCCAGGATGGAAAAGCAGACGGCCCATGCTTCCCAAGGCCTGGAAAGCGGCTGTTAAAGATAAATCATCAGAATGCTTTATGAGAGCAGCTTCCCTCGCTTCTTCCCTGTGTCCCCTTATGGCCAGGTTGCTTGCACAGTCTGACTTGGGGCTGCCAGCCCCAGCGCCGCTGCGACAGCGTATGTGGCAATGGCCAGTGTTAGTGCCACAGCTTGTCCCGGGGTGACAGAGCCCCCCCTCCACAGGTAACACTGGTGGCAACGCGCTTAAACCCGGGACAAAACCCGCTGGGCGCCCGACCACTCTGGATCTTGGGGGCTGCACCTTGTCTGGGCATCCTCGCTCGGAGGGACGAATGGCTGGTACCAGCCTCGCTGCAGAGAATGGGCAAATTCTCCTCTCACTGCCAAACTGCCACCCCGAGGCCCACGCTCGCTCCGGGGTCGCTCCCCAGTTTGGCTGTTCTCTTTAGTCCCGGGTGCCAGCGAGGGGCTCCGGGGCAGACACGTGTTCCTGGTTTCTGTGTCTGCACTAAACGCCCTGTCACTCACCAGCAGTTCCCACATGAAACCTTTAAGCTCCCGGGGCTCCTGGCGCAGCAGAAGCTGCTGCAGATTTGGGTCCTGACTGAGCTGCCTTTGCCACAGACACCGCTGACATGTGCGGTGAGTGACAGGAAAGAGAATGAAAGGAGACCAGGCAGGAAAGGATTTCTATGATTTGCACAAAACCAGGCCCCGACACACAGCTTGTCTACATAACTTTTCCCTGCAAGAAGCAGCAGTTTTTGCCCCCGGAGGGTCTCTGTGGGCAGGCACATTCACAGAAGCCCTGGCCCTGCTCACCCAGTGCCTACGGCTCCGACGCCACAACACGAAACCTTCTGCTTGCTGTCCAGCTCGGCACAGAGGAGACCTTGTCCTGGCCGGGGCTCCTCGCTCAGCGCGGGATCAGCAGCCGCAGAGGAGACAGGGACACAGCAGCAGAGGCTGCCACCCAGCAACGCCTTCCTCAGCATCAGACAGTCAGGAAACTGCCCACTTTCTAGGGGCACTGGGAAACACAGGAGGCCAGAACCAATAAGTCAGTATGACTGTTAACAAGTGTTAGGGCTCCCGATTGTGTTCCTGCAGCCAAGCTCTCGCACTCCGCAGCTTAAGGAGTGGTTCAGAACAGACCTAACCTGCAATTCCCTTCTGGGGTCTAATGGAAAGTTGAAGCTCGGCTGCGGCCTTCGGGTCTGTGAGCAGCAGAACCTTGCAGCCCACTTTAAGTGTCAGTCTCGGCACCCTGGGCCACGAGCAGGGCCCTCCTGCCCAGAGCAGCGCAGCAGCTCAGGGTTTTCAGAGAGGCTTTCAATGCAGCTACGTGCAAAGTGCCCGTCCCCATAAACGGGAGGGCACAAAGGGCTGGTGGGCACGGAGAGCTGCTGGGCTCTCCCCAGAGATCCTAGAGAGCAGGATGAGAAGGGTCTGGGGAAATGGGAGAGACCAGTCCCAGGCTCACAGGGGTCACTCCAGCCATTCTCACTATGCCCAATATTTGCACAGGCCAGTTCATCTCCCCAGGCCAAGAACTCCAGCTCACTTGCCCTGCCTCATGCTCCACTCTCATTTTGCCACTCTGATACTGTGGCCTAACATTTCCAGCCCTACCCCAGGGGGCCAGCATGACAGTTACTCCCTTCCTCTTCACAACAGCAACAATCCATATTTCAAGATCCCATCTACCCCTCTCTGTGTTCATGGCACCAGGCGCAGTGCTCTAATACTTCTGTGCTGCTAAGCGAAACAGGAAGATCATTTCCCTCGTCATACAGGAACGGATAAGCAGCAGTGTCATCTGCAGGACATTTTCTTCCCTCACAGCAGCTTAAACACTGCTGATTCCCTTGTGATCCCAGGTCCCTTTTCCAAAGCTACTACTACACCCTGCACCACGTAGGGTTTTTTGCCCAAGTGCAGCATTTCATATTGTTTCTATTGAACTTGCACCTCTTTTTTCTTTTTCGTTTTTTTTTTTTTCCAGACTATTTTTCCAATCTGCCATGATTATCCGCATCTCCAGACCTAGTTCTATAAAGTGCCTGCAGTTCCTCCCAGCCCAGAACACCCTGCAAATTTAATAAGGATCCTCCCTGCTCCATCAGTGAATCAAGAAGGGCCACACAGCCTCGCTGAGCACATCCCTCCAGGCGGCCTCCGACTGCAGCTCTGGGCAGGGTCTTCCCTGCATCGAGGGCCTCGCTTGTGCTCTGCAATTCCCCCGACTCCCAGCGCTGTGTCCTCCACAGGCACCTGCAATAGCCTATTAAAAGATTACCGGTTCTACCCCATCTTTTGCTTCCCTGTGGAAATATCTTTGTGGAAACGTTGGGGAGCTGGTGCCCTCCTACGCCAGGGACGGATTTGTGGTCAAGCACAAGGGCTTGTGCGTGACACCTGGCATAAAATTGCTGCTGGTCAAACGCTACTTGCAACAGCCTAATAAGAAAAACACAGTTCTGCAACCTGGCCGGTTCCTGGTGTCTTTCTGCTGCTGGTCTAACCCTGACCGAGAGCCTCAAGGCCGGTGCTCGGCCGCGGCTCCCTGCTGCAGGGCACCCACAGCCACCGCGGCAGCGCTGCCACCAGGCACCCGAGGAGGGGACGCCGAGCACGTTTCCCAGGGCCCCAACTTCCAAAGCAGGTGGATAGAAAGGTGAGAATTAGTATTAATACAGGAACTGCAGGTAAGGCTCATGCAGACCTTGTGAAATGCATAGCCCAGCTAGGAACAAGCACAGTTGATCAACACAATTTTCTGAGAACATGATTAAAACAGCCCATAAAAAGTCTACCCACAGTTTTGCAATTGCTGTAGGAGGATCTTTGCTCAACTTCCTTGAGCTTCCTACGTCCTGGGCTTGCAGAACCATCTCCGTGCAGACGTGCAGGGCGATGCTGCTACAACAGCCCAAGGGGTGTCCTGGCCTAACGTGGCCTGGCTGCAGCAGCTAGGGAACCCCTGCGGATTTCTTGGGGAATGGGCACCCCGAGGCCAAATGCTTTTCCAATTCCTGCTCTTGTACAGCCCAGGAAAGCACTGAAGACAAGAAAACAGACAACAGAGACCACCAAGGAAATCCTGAAAGAGTTTCTTTTGGCTTCCATGGATGTCAGGTCGAGCCCTTCCTGAGCCTACATTTGGTTTTGACTAAAGTGAGTGAAGCCTGATGCTTTACATGATGCTTTACATGAATTCAAATACAAGCAGGTGACACCTGGCAGCTGTGACAGAGTTTTGGGTCCCTTTGAAACGAAAACTCAAAGCAGAGCCCAGCGACGGAAGGGTAAGAGCCCCAGGAAGGGATAAGCCAAGTAAGATAGGGGCTTAGGCTCTACATTCTTGTTTTGTTCTATCTGTTCTTCCCTAGCACTAGAAAAGCAGGTCGGGCAACCACAATCACTTCACAGCACTGAGGCCTTTTTGCTGTGTCCAATAACTTGGAAAAGTGCCGAAGGAAGGAGGAGCAGAGACAAAATTCCCTGGCGTGGGCACGTTGGGGCCGTCCTCGGGCCTCCCGTGTCACCCTCGCGATGCTCGGCTGGGAGAGCTGTGCTTGGCAGGGAGACGGGACGAAGGACAGGGGAGAAAACATCAGCATCATTTCTGCAACCGTACCCAAGCGTGCACAAAAGCTGCACAGACTGCTCGGGACCCTGCAGCATCATCGCTCTGTCACGCAGGCCTCTGCCCACAAAAACCATCCTCTGTTACAGACACAAAACCAAGATGAAGGCAGAAAAGCGGGACACACAGTGAGCGCCACAGCTCAGCCTCCAAGTGATGTCCCCAGGCAGGGGACCCATCTAAACAACGTCAGCATTTTCCCCTTTGCTTCCTCCACACTTGCTGGGGCACCTCAGAGCTGCAGCTCAGGAACACATTTCCACAGAAAAGCCTCACAAACAGCACTGCTTCTCCCCTACCCACAAAAATCCCCAGAAAACCACATGCATGGCCAAAAGAGAGCAGTATCACCAGTGTGCGTGTATGTGTATATACATACATTTTTTTTTTCTTTTTCTTTTTTTAAACTAAGCATCTACCACGGCCTCACAGCACCTGCAGCCAGGTAAAGTACCAGAAACCTGATGCAGGATGCTTGGAAAAAACCAACACACCGCACAGATAAATCC